>CAJNJA010026652.1:0-18636 GCA_905231915.1 Symbiodinium necroappetens | reverse complement strand
CCCCCCCCCCCCCCCCACACACCCCCGGGTGCAAGTCCTGGACTTCAGATCTTCCAGCCTGAACCCCACGCCTCAAAGAGCGGCAAGTCACGAGTAGGTTCAGACTCTCTGTACTCTACGTTTACCTTACAACTATACTTCTCAAGCCTGGACAATTACCAGGCCTGTGTGACCGTATGTGCATGAGGAAAGTTGAGTTTAGGGGATAATCTCCAAGTGGTGCTATGTTGATGTAGTTCAAGGGCCGAGCAGTGCTAGGCATCTCCAAGAACGGTTTTTTTTGGTAATGGGCCCTTGCCTGACATCCCATCCAGCGGGCAGGTGGCCAGGAGGACAAAACTTGCAGGTCGAGGGACTTAGTAAGTAGTTGTCTTATAGACGCATAAGTACTGTATCATAACCCTAAGTAGGACCCCTTTCAGGGCACTGATACGTCTCTCCAAGCAGTCACCACAGGCCCTCCAGGGTCGCACCCCGGGGCACAAGACTATAGAGCTCTTCAAGACTGGCACAAAAGAGACCCAGAAACTGGAGAGAACCAAAACGGTTTAGGGTTTAGGGTTTAGGGCCTGAAGCCAAACGAATCTCGACCAAGAACTCCACAGATCACTAAGTCACTAAGTCCCATTCAAAGCTTGAACTCCAAATGCTCAAGTACGGCCATGGCGCCGTTTGCAAAGAGTGCCTGCGGCTGAGTCATGGGTGGTTTCTGCAACAACACCTGCTGCAGATGCTGCTCGCCGGGTGGTGTCACCTATGCCGGCAGCAATGTGCAGGGAGAAGTAACAGTAACAATCTGGTTTGGTCCTAAATGTCGTAGGTTAAGGGTTTAGGGTTAGTATTCGTAGTCTTGATACATGCGGTCAATGTCAGAGTATGATGTCCGCCACTTTGTCAGATGTCCCTGGGTGTGGTAGCAGCGACCGTGGCAGCTGGTAGTGCTAGCAGTGGCCAAGGACAGGTTGGCATCATTGAACATGGGGGATGCTGCGGGTGGGTGATGATGACAACACTGATAGGGGCCAGTGTCTGAAGGCTCTAATCGCAAAAGAACAGGTTCTGAGCAACCTGAACAAATCGAGGTTTAAAAGCTGGCTTTGGGTACGATGGCCTCGGAACTCACGCGTGAAGGCTACAGTGTTTGACAAGATCTAGGTCACTGACCCTCAGGGGCGAGCATAAGTGGGTAAAACCTGCAAGTTTGGGTTCAGGGTCGATCGTCACATTTCAAGGTTTCGGGCTTAGGGTACACAGAGCCTCAACCCCTAAACCCTAGACCCCAAAGCCTAAACCCTGAAACCGAATCCGCCTCCAGACCAAAGCTGCTTTGGCTTGTGGTCGGTTCCTCCATGCTCGAGGCAGTGATAGGCCAGTAGCACAGGATGTCCACCCAGGGTCCATACATCCACATCTTGTAGTGGTCCTTGGTGGTGCCCCTACCAGAGCTCCCCAAATGCGGAAGCATAAACCTCAAACGCTCAACCTTTAAACTTTAAAGCCTCTACGCTTTCTAGCCCTACATCCTGACAATGACCCCGTAGCTCAAAAGCTATGTCCAGACTCTACAAAACCCATAAATGAACTGCGTGATCCACTTACTAACCCAAGTGGTCCTAAGTTAAAGAGATTTTTTCCTGTAGACACTGGGTGCATAGATATAAGTCTATTCATCATTTATTCATCACTTGGGTAGGGTCGGTGGTCATCATTTAATCATCTTTTGTTTGTGGGTTTGTCATAGTGTCTGAAGCTGGGTTCCGGGTAGTCATCATTTATTTCTGGTTTGAGCCCACAGTCAGGTACAGATTCGCACCGGTATCTGCTCGAGCAACTGTATCTTTCGGTCCATGTTTCAAAGACCGCCCAAGTTCAAAGATCACAAGAATTCATCAATTAGAAGTGCTAGACTCGGCCAGTTGAATCTCATTTCATTGCAGTCAACTAAACCGGAGATTCGATCTTGCAAGCAGGAGACGGTTCTCAGATCTTTGATAGCAGGAGTCGGATCTGCCCGCCCCTCCCATGCCACTGCCCACCCACTGCGTGCAGCTCAAGCTCCCGGGTCTGTGCCCAGAACAATGAAAAAAAAACACGTTTCCTAACCGTGGCATGCTGAGAATCACAAAACAAACGACACACAAACGATGAACACATGATGAACAAACGATAACAGAAGATGCAAACCATGAGAAAATAATGAAAAAATGATGAAAAAGTGATGACAGTCCAGCAAAAGGAAATCTGCACTTTTGCTGAACTGTCATCATTTTTTCATCATTTTTCCTCATGATTTCCCATCATTTTTGCAATATGTATTGGAAAATAATAAAAAAAACTGATGAAAACATGATGACAGTCCAGCAAAACTGCAGATTTCCAGGTTCCCCCCTCCTCCCCCCGCCCCCCAACGCAGGATTTCCCAAGCCCTCGGAACCTCTCCCAAACGATGCACAACTGATGAAAAAATGACGCACCACCCCTCCACAGCCCCAGAACCCGACAAGCAATCGACAACAAAGCGATGATCCGCCCCCTGGCCCGGAACCCGATACGCAAACGACCAAAACACATATACCGCCTCCACCCCCCTCTCCCTCCCTCGGTTGCATCCCAAACCCATGCCCTATAGAGGCTAGGCTAGATTCTAGCTTTAGGGCCACCGGGCCGCCAGTTGGTTGCTCACAGGCGCTTGTAGGACTTGTAAGTCGTAATCCCCCACCCATCTCCATCGATTATGCTTCTACTTAACACAACTTATTTTTATAATTAGCCACTGGCATCCAATAAAGAGAAGTCGACGTCCACCGTACTGTACTAGACCCACCGGCGGCCAAGCTTGGATTCTGAAGCATCTAGGATAAAGGTGTGCCAGGCTCCGTAGGCCAGGGGCAACGATTACGAGACGAGTGTCAAGCACTGACAACGATGATAAATACATGATGAATAAATGATGACCCCAAATGATACCAAAGCGATGAACAAATGGTGAAAAACTTGTAGGCTGATTTCCAATCGTAATCCTGAGTCCTAACCACCTACATCGTAGGAGCTGGGGCTTCTATCTCAGGGAATTGTGTAACTTACGATTCATGCAAGTATCTCCCCCCGATACAGCTACTTGGATCCTTTGGATAAGTCCGCTAATCCCCTAAACCCCGAACCCTAAACTCTAAACCTCTAAGCCCTCAACCCGAAACTCTAAACCCCAAACTCAAAAAGTCCTAGACCCTTTATTATAAACGCCCTAAACCCTAAACCCTGAACCCTACGCCCTACAAAGGAACACGCATAACGGGCCCGAGAATCTTTCATCCCAACAGGGCGGTTGTAGCCAGTGAAGTTGCCTTCACATCGCGAGGTTTCGGGGAGGGCTTCATGTGCTTTTAGGTTTTAGGGTTTGGGGCGTAGGATTTCGAGATGTTTAAAGGTTTTTTTTCTGGATTTTACGGCGGAGCAGAGGGGTTCTACGTTTCAGGCTTTCATGGTTCAGGGCAGAGGATTTAAACCTTTAGTTGGGGCTTAGGCTTTAGGGTTGAGGGAAGCTGACAGGCTTTTTGAGAAGGTCAGCCATGCTCTCAAAAGCCATAACGGATGAGTGTGGTCTCTCTTGGTAAATATACCTGTCCACACAAGCAATATATCCGGAACCTCTCTGATGACGTGGTTGACCGAAGCTTTAGATTAGGGTTTACCCATAGGATCCTTAGTATATAGTTCCTTTTTGGGATTACCTTATAGGATTCTAAATATGAAACAGAAAAAGGAACTACTTAGGAGCCTATAGTACGTAGTTTGGCTTCAATACGGATAGTTTTGGAGATCAAGCGCTTCATGTCTTTGGTTGGGTTGTGAGGCCCCAGAGCTCAAACCCTACGCTGGAAAGCCAGGGACAAAAAAGCTCCACATATTTGTAGTTCTTCTCTCAATTAAAGGGCCCTTTTAGGGCCCTTTTTGTTTAAGGGTGCCTCGTACTATCTTTGGGACCTGAAAAGGGACCCAAAGTTTAGAGAACTGCCCAGTACCCTAAACCCTAAACCCTCGCTCGGCCGTACAGTAGAAGCCCCAAAGTTGGAAACCCAATAGCCTCAATCCTTAAGAGCAATGTATAGGGAATCCCAGCGTTCCTTGTCCTTGATCTTGTTTCCAACTTTTTGGGGTTTACTGTAAGCCCCTCCCCCAAGCTCGAAGACCTCAAGCCTCAACCCTACCAGCCTTAATCTATACTTTGTAGGGTTTAGAGTTTAGGGTTTTAGGGTGTAGGGTCTAGGGTTCAGGGTTGAGGGTTTAGGGATGTACACTGTGCAGGTTTTAGGGTCTTAGGGTTTAGGGTTTAGGGATTTATACCTTGTAGGTTTTAGGGTTTATAGGCTTATAGGGCATGCAAGCCCTAAGCCTCAATGACCCGAAGCGCCAAACCCCCAAAGCTTCGTGGCTCTCCGTAAACCGCTTCGGGAGCCGTTTCCGTCGGGTAGCCCTCTCACCAAAAAGCCATATGGGTAGTTCTCTAAATTAGGGTCCCCTTTTAGGGTCCTTTTTATTAAGGGTGCCGTACTATATTGGGGAGGAAAAAAAGGGACCCTAATTTAGAGAACTCCCCATACGGAGCCCGTAGACTAAAACCGTGGCCTTCAAGCACGCCCTACATCCTATTCCCTAAACCTTACATCCTAAAAGCTAAACGTAGACCCCAAACCCCGAAAGCCCTAAACCCCGAATCGCCGAAAACCCCGAACACCGAAATACCCGAAAACCGGAAAACCCTAAACCTGAAACTCAATCCTAAACCCTAACTGCTCAACCCTAGACTCTAAGCCCCCGAAAACCCCGAAGCCCGAAAACCCGAGACACCGAAAATTCCGAAAACAAAAACGAAACGGTCTCAACAAAAACCCAAACCCCAAAGCCCTAAACCCCGAAAACCGCGAACCCTGAACCACCAAAACCCGTGAGTCCTAAACCCCTGAAGCCCCGAAACTCCTGCAAAACCCTGGTGGCCTTCATCCAGGAGCTTGAGCCAGTCCTTTGTGTCGATTTCAACAGTCCCCCAACACTAAAAAGGGAGTTTCCGAAAATTAGGGTACCTTATTTGGGGGGTCCTTTATAATGAGGATCCTACTATTTGGGATACTATATTAGGGTCCCCTATTTTCGGAAACCACCATATATAAGTAGGGCTCTATACATCGTACCCTAGAAGTAATAGTAGAAGATCTAGTAGTAGTACTAATAAAACTGATAGTAATATTAATAGCCAGTATAAACCCTAGACGGCCCTAAACCCTAAACAATAAGGGAACTCAACAAGTATCCCAGGTCGAATCCCTAAACCCTAAACCCCAAACACAAAGGGGACCTCCCAAATCGAGACCCTAAACTCCAAACCCTAAGCCCTAAACCCTGAACCCTTAACCCTAAATACTAAACCCTCAAACCCTAAACCCTAAATCCTAAATACTAACCCCTAAACCTTAAATCCTAAACCCTCAAACCCTCAAACCTAAACCCTAAACACAATTCTCCCAAATCGATACCTCGAGTCCTGCAGTGGCCAGGGAGCTCCGGATCGGAGATGCAGCTTCGGTGAACTCGCCTCGGCGGCTCTTCAAGGGCATAGGGCTCAGGGTTTAGGGGGCTAGGGTTTAAGGCTTAGGGTTTAGGGTTCATGAATTAAGGCTTAGGGTTCAAGGGTTCAGGGCTTAGGGCTTCGGGTTTAGGGCTTAAGGCTCCGAGTTCAGGGGTTATAGGGCTTAGGGCTTGGGGTTTAGTATTAGGGTTTAGGGCTTACTTAAGGCTCAGAGTTCAGGGTTTATAGGGCTTAGGGTTTAGTATTAGGGCTTAGGGTTGAGGGCTTGGGGTTTGGGGTTTAGGGCTTGGGATTTAGGGTTTGGGCTTCAGGGCTTAGGGCTTAGGGTTTAGGGCTTAGGGTTGAAAACGCCCTAGGCTGTAAGGACTTATCGATTGGGCCCAAGGACGATACTATGTAAGGTTTTTGTGTTCTTTGAGCCTTAATTGGGGTCCAGGAAAAACAGACCTTGTTATTTCACAGTGCTTCCTTTACGCCGCAGATCCAACCAAGCCATGACGTACACAAGAGCCCAGAATTCGGGCTTTAATATTTCAGACTTTAGGGCTGGCTTTAGGGCTTTAGGTTCAGGGTTTTAGGGTTTCGGGCTTTGCGATGTTCTGCTATTTGCTTCTTGCGTATGTGTACTTGTTGTTTGTGGGCTTGGGGGGGGTTCAGGTTCAGTCTCAAACCCGGCAATCCTTAGCCCCACCACAAAAGCACACAACTCCCCCACGAACTCTACGTGCCTAGACACCAGAACAAGAAACACCAAACCCTCTAAACCCGAGCCCCCTTAAAAACTCCAAACTCTCCGTTCCTCAACCATACTCTCTAAGTTGCCTAAACCCTCAACCCTAAACCCTAAACCCCAAAGTAACGTCATCCCTGGAATCCTACTTTAAGAGCCCAGCTGCAGTGTAGCACAGTGCTCCCATTCCCGGCAGGAACCGAAGCAACTCCAGAAGATCTCCAGTCCTAGATTCTTCAAAAGGGCCCAGGGCTTAGAGTTTAGGACGGTTTAAGTGGGGTTTAGAGTTTAGGACTTAGGACTGTTTAGTTTTTTAGAGTTTGCAGTGAGGGTTTGTAGGTTTCAGGCCGTCGTTTTGGAGGTTCATTTGGCGAGGTTCTACAGGAGTGTCACAGGCTTGATATAGGGCTTTACCAGTAGGTCTTTAGGAAGTGCCGCAGCCTTTTATCCAGCAAAACGAGAGCCCCCTTCAAACAATTCAAGATACTAAACCCCAACCCCTAAACCCTAAATCCTAAGCCCTAATACGACACCGAAACCCAAGGCCCTAAACCCGAAACCCCAAGCCCTAAATATGAAACCTTACTAAACCCCACAACCCCCAGGCCCGGAACCCTTGTACTGGTAACCAAGGAGCTGAGCTCGCTTTATGAGCCAGGGAGCAAAAACGAACCTCGCCGCTCCAAGGGGGCTTTGGCTGTTATGGAGGCTCGACGATAGCAATCTATGCCCAAAGGGTCGTAGGTACCTATATGAAGGATGCGTTACCCAAACGTCGTCGTCGTCGTCGTCGTCGTCTTCGTCGTCGTCGTAGTAGTAGTAGTAGTAGCAGTAGTAGTAGTAGTAGTAGTAGTAGTCGCCGTCGTCGTCGTCGTAGTAGTTCCTGCTACAGAAACCCCTTACTTTCTACTAAAATTACTAGGGCCCTTCGCGCTCAGGATCTTGGACAAGGGCCTTCTACGGGTTTATGGGATTGGAGTATCCCCTAAACCCGAAAACCCTAAAGGCTAAACCCAACACCCTAACCTCAAAAACCCCAAAGGCTAAACCCAAAACCCATAACCCTAAACCCAAAACCCCTAAACCCTACAGGCTCCTCCCTAAACCCTAAAGGTTTAGGGTTTAGGGTTTTAATGGTTTAGTAATTTAGGGGTTATTAGGGGTTTAGGGTTTAGGGCTTTAGGGTTTAGGTAACTTCGGTGCAGAAGGGGAGCTGTATGTAGCGACTCTGCGGCTCCCGCAGCACTCTCTCGCATCCACGCAGGACCTTCAGCTCGTGTCCTTGGGCCTCGATCCTCAGGTAATCCTGAGCGGCCGATTACGTCAGCCCAAAAAAGGTAAACCTTTTGAATTATCATAGCTTTATATAAGCACGAAAAGGTTAAAGGTTACCGACTCAGCCCCTAAGAATCCACGTGCGGAAGCCACTTGGGAAGGAGCTTGTGTAAAGGCAAGACTGGGACAGGCCTTCCCTCGTTACGCCCAGTGGTCACCGACTCCACGTGGGAGCGGATGAGACTCTCTGGAAACATCACCGTGGTCTCCTCGTCCCAGACTGCAGCATTGATTACGTAGGCAAGGCCGGTGTTGCCAGCGGGTTTCGGCAGCTCTGGTAGTACCCATCCATTCCCTTCCTTCTTGAGCTCCACGAAATGAAACCTGGAGTCGCCTGTAACCAGTTGCTTCAACTCCTGTATGTTCCCAGGTAGCATCTCAAAAGCAAAGACCGTGAAGCCGTTCTGGACTGCTAATCTCATCTCTTTGGCCTCCCATCCAACACCGATGTCTATCACAAACCTGAGATGTCCACGGTTTCGGGGTTTAGGGTTTAGCAGTCCGGATCGATCATTGGCCAGGAAGTTGACAAAACACTCTACTCTACTCCACCACGAAGAAAGCTGATCTGTTATTGAATTCCATTTGCCTTTAAGGTGGCAATGCTTGTCCTTTCTTCAAACTTCGAAGAACATAGACATTCGACCAATGACGAGAAGAGCCTAGACACTGGCCTGCGCCGGACTTTTCCAGAAAGCCGGGCATCTTAGAGTTCCGCTCAAAGCACGCCTGCAAGCAGCATGGCGTCATTCGTTCTATGCTGATGCTAGATGCTGCTAGTTTCAGTGAGGTTGTGCTGTTTGATCTTGACATTATGTTTTCGCAACAGTTTTGTGTGCTGTAAGTCTGTTCGTAGTTTTCCAGCGTGGTTCGCATTATGGAGTGCTTCTCGGCGCGCGTCCGCCCACGCACGCGAACGATTGACAGCAATGCTTGGGAACGAAGCACCTTGGTCTGAATCCTGTCAGCACACGGGGAGCATTTTTGGTTTATAGGGTTTAGGGTGAGGGTTACGCTGGAAATCAAGCCAGACAAAGCGGGGAAGCATTGTGGTCATTCTTATAACAGTGAGTCCCGCCAGTACATGGGGGGGAATAACGTTGATTTGAGACGGACGTATCTAGCACTAAATCTCGCCGGTACAAGGGGGACAATTTTGGGATGGTAAGAGCATTTCTAGAATGCTGTATCCCGCCAGTAAACGACTTTGTTATTCTGCGAAGGGGTGTTTTCTCCTCGCGGAAACCGGGTTGTGGTCGTCGGTCGCAGTCGTCGTGGCAATGGTTCCGGTCTTTCCTTGGTGGTCGCGGTCGCCATCGTCGTCATGGTGCCGTATCGCTGTGTTATAGGGTCTACGAATCTACACTGAGTCCTTTCTGTGGGGACATATGGAATATTTTGCAAGGTTCGGGGTCCAAGCTTCAGACTCTAGACCCGAGCTGGTACAGACACGCTGCGCCCCCTGATCCTTCAGGTAGGGAAGCTCCCATGAGATACCTACATCCACAGATGCACCCAACAAAAAGGCATCTGAAAACGAAAATCAACCAGACGGCACCCCTGACCTGCAAATCATCGAAGATGCCAAAGCGGGCCATCTTTGCATTGCTCATCCTGGTACGCTCCAAAGCAGATCTGTCCTCCTCGCTGAGGTCGTATTTAACTTTGTCTGGGCACTGGTGGTCCAGCATGAGTTCTCTCACAGTTCTGTTGGCGGTCCACTTCGCCGTGCTCTTCGAGTTGCGCAGAGTTGTGACGGGCCAGGTGCACAAGAGATCTACCCAAGCTCCGAAGCCACCCTTCACCTGAGCTGCAGAGCTCATGGCCTAAAGAACTTGACAATATACATAAATACATATATATATACATGTATATGTATATGTATGTATACACATGCACATATGTACACACATACATATACGTGTATATGTATATATATATATGCATATATATATATGCATATATATATATATATATATATGTATGTGTGTGTGTCTATATTATATATATCCATTGTCTAAGAATCCGATATAGGCACCAAGGATAAAAGGCCAACTCGAAACTCCTTTTTCGAAGTAGCGATGCCCTTGTATCCCAACCAGCTTCCGGTATCCAGCAGCCGGAACCACTCCTGGGTCCCTTGTTGGAAAGGAAGAAGGGTTTAGGGTTTAGGGCCTATAGGGTTTATGTGAATCCCAGGTCGTACGTTTGCACCCGCGCCGCGGACCAAGGCACATGAGTAGCCCCATGGAAAAGAATCTAGCCGAGGCCGGTGGGTTCGTGGTGGGTTTCGGTCGGTCTTTTCGGTTTGTGTTTTGCATTGGTAGCGGAGCCCGAGCCGCGGTCTCGGGTACTAGTGGTTCTGTTTGGTGGTTTGGGGGTTTCGGTGAGGCCTCGCGTAGTTTTTTGTCTTCTGTAGTTTTATTTCTGGCCGGTAAGTGCCATGGCTACTCAAGAGCCTCCGTCCGACCCGTGGTCGGGATGGACCTCGTCGGTTACCACTGGCGGCCCACAGCCTGTTGCAGAAGACTCCCCAGGCACTGCCGGAGTACCTGATTCTGCCCAAGACCAAGGTGAACAGGCAACAGGAGAAACACCAGCCCGGGAAGGCGATTCTCAGGAATGGCCGGGGAGTGGCTGGACCCAGCACCAGTGGCAAGAACGAAGTCGCGATTGGGATGACAGCCAATGGGGACGGCGAACATCCTGGTCCTATCAGGATTGGAGAGCAGACCGCTACCACGACAACTCGTCATGGAGCCGAGGACAGTGTGGAGACTGGAATGGGACATCGGACTCCACACGAGACTCCGATCGTGGCTCGGACGGGCCCTGGCAAGGACGGCGATGCAGCAGTAACGAGGACTACTGGACTTCTTCTACATGGACGAGGCGCGACCAGGACACGAACCATGCGGAGGAAGACTACCTCAGCAAGAAAGCCACTCTTTCAGAACGCATGGCAGTCCCGAGCTTCTCTGCAGACTCCACCGGTGACGACCTGGGCGCCAGCGCCCGCTCCTACCTCAGACAAATCGACGCCTGGATCAAGGTCACCCGTGCACCCCGGCACCAACAAGCACTCTTGTTGTACCAACATCTACAAGGCCGGGCCTGGGTGGAGAGCGAAGAGCTCTCCGTGGACGTATTGGCCTCAGAAAGCGGAGTGCAGGTTTTCCGGCAGTGGGTGCAGGACCGCTACCAGGAGGTTGAAGTCTCTAAGGTCGCTGAAGCACTGACGTACTTCTTTCGCAAACTAAAAAGAGGACAACACCAAAGTATTCGCGAATACAACTCCCTCTACGACCGCGCCCACACTCGGCTTCTCGAGATAGACTGCAAACTACCTGAAGTGGCTCGGGCTTGGGCTTACCTTAACGGGCTAGGCCTTAGTCACAGCGAGGAACTTGGTGTTCTGGCTTCCGTAAACAACGACTACAACACGAGCCGTCTCCAGCGTGCTGCTATTCTTCACGAGAAAAGCCTCAAAGGGCCCTGGGCATATCTTCGCAATGGACCTGGTGATGGCCGACGCCCTGGCTTCCACAAGGGTCCGAAGGGAGCATACGTTACTGAGCATAACGAGGACTCCGACCACGAGACATCCACCCTTGTCGGCGAGGACCTCCCTGAGGAAGAGGCAGCAGAGTTGCATGAGGCCTACATGGCTCAGGAGAGCGCCAAGGCAAAGTTCCGGGAGATCGCGAAAGCCCGAGGTCTAAATCCTGAGTCTGCGAAGAGCGAAGGCAAAACCTCGGCTGAGAAGTTGCAGATAGCAAAGTCTCGCAGCTTTTGCTCAGGCTGCAAACGACGCGGGCATTGGCATCGTGATGCCGAATGCCCGCTCAACCAAGGAAAAGGAGGACAAGATCGAGGCGACGCGAAGGACCACGGCAACAGTGCAAAGGAGACCTACGTGGTACAGATCGCCTACGAGGTTGGAGACGATACTACTTCGGACAACCTTTTTGCGATCACCGACTGTGCATGCTCGAAGACGGTGGTAGGGCAGCGATGGATCCAGAACTACCTCACGAAGGCGAAGAAGGTTGGATGGGAGCCGCAGTTGATCCCATGCGATGATGAGTTCAAGTTTGGCGCCTCCAAGCTGTTCAAGGCGAACTACACTGCAACGGTGGTAATACAGATCGGGAAAAGGAGCTTCATGGTACGGGCCGCAGTGGTGAGTGGAGACGTACCCCTTCTCCTCAGCCGGAACACCTTGGCCAAGCTCGGAATGATATACGATCTCGAAAACCACTGTGCAGATTTCAAGAAGCTGGACATCTACAACCACAAGCTTTGCTTCACAAGCAGCGGTCATCCTTCATTGCCGGTCTCACCGTCGAAAGGGCCAAGCCTGCAGTATCCTGACCCACAAGAGTGGGGTGCCAGAGAGGTGATCGTCAACAGCGTGCCAGCTCCAGTATACACAGCTTTTGTGACAGGCTTAGGCGAAGATGAAGTAGCCCAACAAGCCACTGAACCTCATCGTGTACTACCTGCGACGTTGTTTTTTCCAAAGAAGGTTGAGTCAGTGGTGTACAACATGTTGACCGCCCAAACCTTTGACCCAGTTGTCTTCATGTCATGGTGGAGCACGACCAAACATTGTAACGACTTTTGGATTGAAGGCCCCTCTGACTGGATTCGTGTGCACATCATCCCCCGCAAGAACCTCTTTTCCCCCGAGCAATGGCGAACATCAAACGTTGAACACAAGGAAGCCCTTCTTGAACACCTAGGTTGTGTTAGGAGTACGTGGGCAGTGGCATGTCAGGACTCGCGCAGACTTGCACCTGTGCATGACATGTGGCGCGGAAAGCTTTCTTCACCTCTCGCCGCTCTTTGGGTCGGAAAGACGATGTTCGCAAAGGCAGCCCCTATCTCCTGTTCTGAGCGTGCCGCCCATGTCACTTCCTGCGCCTCCGAAGAACATATGGCACATGACGAAGTCGGACTTGATCAAGTACGGGACCGACATCGGAGTGACGCTTCATTCTACCTGGACGGTGCCAGAAATCCGGGCGGTGATCCAGGAGAGGAGATCGAAAGCGAATCCGTCGCAGACACCGAAGGGGCTCGCAAACATGACCTTGGCGGAGCTCCGGGCCAAAGCGAACGAGCTCCGGGTGACGATCAACGACAACATGGGCAAGGGAGAGATCATCAAGCACATCCGCGACTTCACGCGGGCTCCAGACGAGGAGGTGGTTTCGTTTGGCCGGTTTCGGAACTACATGTACAAGGACGTACCAGAGAGCTACTTGGCCTGGGCGATCAAGGAAACGCGAGCCAATGCCGGAGCGAGCGACGATCTGAAGAGGCTGGCGAACTGGGCGGCAACACGCGAGGACTACAAGAACAAGGTCGACGACCCGGAGGAGAATGCGATGATACCCTACCAGCCGGAGACGGACGCGCACTCAGCGACAGGATCGGCAGGGAGTTGGTCAATGGTGGATCAACGACCTCTACCCCCTACGAGAGGATACGCGAAGGCGAAGGCTGTCGCCCCCATGAGTGGAACCAAGAAGCTTCGGGACGACACGATCAACCAGGCGCCCATGCAGCAGGACATCCCACCGGAAGTGGAACAGGAGCTCAACGCCCTCATGACCCGCATGGCAGCTCTGCGCGACCAGTACAACCTTCCACCGACAGCAACGCCGCCGTGAAGTACTTCGAACACCTGCAGTCGGACGTTTTCTATGAGCCGACTGCCTACTCAGAGCCTGGCAGTGAGGATGGAGTCACATGCGGGCAACAATCAGGCCATTTTGGCACAGTTTTGAAAGACTCGGTGAAGTCTTCTTCTACCTCTGGTCGTCCCATTGACGAGGAGGTGGGTGCGCTACAGAACGACGACATCTACAACGATGCCTACCACGAGGACAACTACCTGGAGTGCTATGAGGCACGCCTTGGTGATATCAACGAGCTGGAGGAATTGGCCAAGGAGAAGCGCATCAACAAGCAGTTCAATCCTGGAGA
Organism: Symbiodinium necroappetens; assembly: GCA_905231915.1. Lineage (NCBI taxonomy): Eukaryota > Dinophyceae > Suessiales > Symbiodiniaceae > Symbiodinium > Symbiodinium necroappetens. Next base: position 4,993 of record CAJNJA010026652.1, on the reverse strand, counting down.
TTGCCAACAAATAGTTGATGGAGCTTGCGCTATAGGCGGAACTACACCGAGGAGAACATGCCAATCACGGGGCAAGACCGTGATCCTTGGAGGATATGTACATGGTGGAGTGACCGGCGTGACCACGAAGAGCTACGTGTTCAACGAGGTGACCAAGTACATCAACGCCTACCTCAAGCACCACCACCCCGGAAGAGCACGATGGACGAGTTTGAGCCTCAACAAAGGCAACATGGCAGGTCCCCACCGGGACTCCCACAACCATGCCGACAGCTACAACCTCACGACCTCGTTCGGACAAAAATCTGGAGGCCGTCTCTGGATTGAAGACGGCGAGCAGGACCAGCTCACCGGAAAGAAGCACGTGATGACCCTCGACAACAACAAGGAGATCAACGGCATCTTCGTCAACACCAAGGACCGAGTGATCAGCTTTCATCCGCGCCGGAGGCACTTTGTTGAAGCTTGGACTGGGGAACGCCTATCTATCACAGCCTATTCCATCCGAAGCATTGATCGACTAACCCGTGAACAACGAGATCTACTACGAAGCAAAGGGTTCCCCATAACAGCTATTGTTCCCTCGGTTCCCCAAGAAGCTCACTGCGCCGAACACGAGGTTGTCCTCTCCCCGGAAGTCGAGGAGATCAGCTGCAGGCCAAAGAAGAGCATGAGGAAAAGCCTCAGGAAGAGCGCGGCTCTCGCAGGAGGGCTCCTTGCGATGACGATGGCTACAGCATCTTCTTTTCTTTGCGAGATGTACCCCCGACCCGACTTTGGAGTTGCTCTACAAGAAGTCGGGGGCTATCAGCAGACCTACTTGGCAACCGAGCTTGGATACGATGTGGCCGAGCCCCTAGAGATCAGCTGCTGGAGCGACAAGGACGGCTATGACAAGCTGCATGAGAACCTCCAGACCTTCAACCCGCGCGTGCTATGGATACATGATGATGGAAGCCTATGCCGAAGGGGAGAACTGCTCAAAGAAGTCCGAACCACAGCAGAGATCCAGCTCACCAATGGGGGCACAGTCGTGTGTCAGGCACACGAGAGAGCACCGCTATGGCAATGTCCTCAAGTCCTACGCCTACAAGAAGACTATGTATACCGCACCGAGTATGAAGGTGAAGTTTGTTACTTGTGGCTTCGTGACATACCTCATCGTGAAGATACCCCCCTCACCGCCACAGAGGAAGTCTATATGAACAACAACAGGGAACAGGACCGGACGGCACCGATTGGAGCTGAAGCGATCTCTTTTGATAAGGCTGTCGCTCCCCACGTGAAGTCAGCCCTTACTCGGCTTCATCAGAACTTGGGCCATCCAGCGAATGCCGATTTAACTCGCCACCTACGACTTGCAGGGGCCGACGAGAACATCATCAAGATCACAAAGGGGATGAGGTGTCAAGTATGTGATCGTAACAAGCGAGCAGCAGCACCGCGACCGGCCTCTTTGCCCACGTTCCTGGACTTCAACCAGCTCGTCAGCGTTGATGTGTTTCATGTCTTCGACGTGAACAGGAAAAGACACGAGATGTTGTCAGTGATCGACCATGGTACCACCTTTCACTTGGTCAAGCGTCTACCCGGACACTCTGCGCCGTCCTTCGAGAAGGCCTTTGTCGATCTATGGAGCAATACTTTTGGATCTCCGGCCTGTATTGCTGCCGACTTGGAAACGGGACTACAAGCCGGGCTAGCACGCTACTGCGAGTTCGCTGGAGTGAAGCTAAGAGCTTCTGCCGGACAAGCCCATTGGCAACAAGGCACCATAGAACGGCACGGACAGTGGCATCAAGACATCCTCCAGAAGATCATCGACGAGCACTCGGTGGGCGAGGGCGACATCGACCAGGCAGTCGCGGCCGCCAATCAGGCAAAGAACGAACTACGACGTCGACATGGACATTCACCATGCCAGGCCGTATTTGGCAAGGATCCTCGATATCCCGAGGACTTGCTCAACGGCAACGATGAGGAGCACGTCCTGGAGCTCATGACGGGCGGATCGCAAAAGACAGAAGGAGGTGGCACTGAGAACAGCAGCGAGACTCGCCTTTTACAGGTCGCAAGTGGATATCAAGCTCAGGAAGGGCCTCATACAGCGAGCGCGTGTGAAAAAGGGAAGCTACGCGATCGGGGAAATGGTGTGCTTCTACCGTCTCGGCAAGTCCGGGACAACTTCCAAGCGAGGACAATGGAAAGGACCCGGGCTTATCCTTGGGAACGACGGAGGAAACTGGTGGATCAGCTATGGCGGACGATGTCACCTGGTCGCTGAGGAACACATGCGACCAAGTACGGCCGAAGAGCTTGGAAGCCTGTTTTCCTCGCGAGTCACGCGGCAAGACCTCGAGACGTTGCTCTTCGCCGACCCCGACGATCCCGGCAACTACACTACTCCCGAGCATCCTCGAGAACTTGAGCAAGGAGATCAAGAAATGGAAGACGCAGAGGTGGAGCAGAGCGTCGAGGAGCCCCACTTCGAGCACGACCTACCGAATGAGGACACTGAGGTACCTGGCCCGCCGACCGGACCATCATCTTCCTATGGACCAGAGGAACGACGAAGGCGAAGGAAAAGCAGGCCGCCGGGAACAGGGCCTTACGAGGCTCTCATGATGAGAACCGCCACTACCCAAAGATCTCGCGAAAAGCAATATGAAAAAGAACTTCCATGGAAACACATACCGCCAGAACAACATGCCGCCTTCAAAGAAGCAGAGCGCAAGCAGATCAAGGAGCATTTAGATCACCAAGCATTACGCATGCTCACACTCGAGGAAACCACTGAAGTCTTACGTACAGTACCACCAGAGCGAGTGTTGACATCGAGATGGGCATACAAAGATAAAAACTATGCCAAAAGACGTGGCAACAAGGACATTGCTTGGCGACCAAAGGCCCGCCTGATTATAGGAGGACATAAGGATCCTGACATCCCCCTCCTGGTCACCGACGCCCCAACGGTCAACCGGCTTTCAGTTCTTGTTCTGATGCAGATCCTGGCTTGTCATCTTGAGGACCCAGATCCCTGGATCGCATGTGCCGGCGACGTCAATGCCGCATTCCTCAACGGACAGCCGCTTCAGAGGACGTTGTTCATGAAGCAGCCACGCTCCGGAATCCAAGGAATGACACCAGGCGCCATCTTCCAGGTGACCAAAGGTATATTCGGCCTCCCAGATTCACCGCGGGGATGGTGGGAAGAAGTACAAAGACTGGTCGACACAGTGCGTGTCGCAGGTCACGACGGCTACTTGCACCTCGTCGCCTGTGCTTTGGACCCGTGCGTCTACTACCTGGTCCCAGAGAACGACAGAGATGGATGCCCCCAGGCCTACCTGTGCATCCATGTGGACGACCTACTTGTTGTGGGACCACGCAGCCTAGCCGTCAAGCTGAGAGAAGCTCTCAGCCAGGTCCTACCCATAGAAGAGTGGGAGGAGAACAGCTTCGACTACATCGGCTCCCACTTTGAGATCCGACCGGACTGTGTGGAGGTGACCCAGACTTCGTATGCGGCCACCCGACTCTTCACCATTGAGCTCGACAAGACACAACAGGACCAAGAGGGAGCAACGAGGGACCAAACCGTCGACAACCAGAGCCTCATAGGAGGATTGTCCTGGCTTGCCGTGCAGTCCAGGCCAGACCTACAAGTATCCGTGTCGATTGCCCAGCAGATGCAGAAAGCACCTTCGGTGGAGGACTTGAGGTTCACCAATGCGGCATCGCGCAAAGCGTACAACTTTAAGGAGGAAGGGCTCAAGTTCACCAAGATCGACCTCAACGACCCGATGCTAATGGTTTTCCACGACTCATCCTGGGCAAATGTCGTACCGTTGGAAGGAGAAGATGGCTTTCGCCTCTCTCAAGAAGACCACGAGAAGGGCTACATCAACGAGGTTCCCAGCGACTACCAAGTTCGGAGAGCCAAAAGAGCCAGCACAAGAGTTGCAAGCCAATACGGAATCCTCGTTGTTGTCACCGACACCAACAAGATGATGAGTGGAAGCAGATGCAACATCCTGGACTGGAAATCCTCTACAGCAAAAAGGGTATGCCGATCTACCTTTGCGGCAGAATCCATCGCATGCTGCGAAGGACTAGAACAAGGGCAGTATGTCAGATCCGTCTTCATGACCCTTCTCCGAGGACCTCTACAGAAAGTCGAGGAGCTTGAAGGACGTCACTTGAAATGCCTTACAGACTGCCGATCGTTGTACGATCACTTGCACCGAGTCGGTGTCCCAAGGACACCAACAGACAAACGATTAGCCATCGATTTGGCAGCAATTAGGCAAATACTTCATCGCGAAAGGAACCAGGGTCAGTTGCCGTTGCAGTGGATCCCCACTGAGTATCAGCTTGCTGACGTCCTTACTAAACCGATGTGTCCCAAAAGGTGGTGGAACCAGATCAACGGCACATATAAGATCCCGTTCCGAAGCAGCATAAAAGATGAAGGAAGTTTTCAAGCAGTGTGAATCCCAGGTCGTACGTTTGCACCCGCGCCGCGGACCAAGGCACATGAGTAGCCCCATGGAAAAGAATCTAGCCGAGGCCGGTGGGTTCGTGGTGGGTTTCGGTCGGTCTTTTCGGTTTGTGTTTTGCANNGGTTTAGGGTTTAGGGTATTGTTGCTCCTTTCATGGGCTCGGTTTAATACAAACACGAAAGGATGAGAAGCAAAACTAATCCCGAAGAGAGGAACTTGAAAGAACCCTTTGGAGGAACCCCAACCCCTCGAGCCTGCAGCCCTATGGGGCCCCTCAAAGGAAGCGGTATAGCTAGGGTTACACATAAAGGTAACTGTACTTCTAAATACTTACAACCCTAAGTGAGGTACTTACAACACCAACTAAGGCACATACACCCCCCTCATAACCACAAGCATGGTACTTATAAGCCAAGCTGCGGTACTTATAACCTCAGTGAAGAACCTCCCGGACTGGATTAGAAGAAACCCTAAGCCTAAACCCTACACCC
>CAJNJA010026641.1:9100-32069 GCA_905231915.1 Symbiodinium necroappetens | reverse complement strand
TCGGATGATCTTCTGGAAGATGACAATGAGTCCACCGAGCTGGATGGCAACCTGTCAGATGCGAAGCTCGACTCAGTCAGTTTGCGAACCAGCTGTTGAAGGGATGGTTTCCGAAGGTTCGTGAATGCATCCGGCAGTCCAGGACCGAAGAGAACGTGTCGGAGGTGTCGAACAGCAGTGGCTTGGACCTGTTTGGACCGCTCAAGCCCAAGCCGAGAGTTTGGATAGGTCTTTTTCTGGTATGTTACTTCCGTAATTCAATGGAGTATACCTAGATCCCTGTTCATTCCCACGACGCCTTCGCTGAAGGCAACGACTCCTGGATTCTACCGGTGCCCTGGCTGGCAGTTCACAAGGTTTGTTGACATGGTTGCCCATGCTTACCGTGCGGCGTAGGGGACGCATGAGCCATGAGCCGCCAAACCGTGCATGCTGATGAGCGCTGTATCCAATCCAGTCTTGAAGCGTTGTGCCATCATTGGGGCTCTTGCTGCAGCTTCATCCGGAACTCCCCCGTCCGACCATGAACACGTCAGAAACATTCAGAAACCAGGACGAAAGTTTAATTTAATTCAGCACTACTGGAGGACGACATGCTCATCTTTGGGAACGAGTCTGCCAACGACAGTGATGTGCCTTGTTTACTTTGGGCGATATGCAGTGCGTTGTTTTGGGGCTGGTGTGTCCGCGTTTGGCCAACACACCGTGACATTGTGCAACAGTGGAGGCCGGCATGCGATTTCGATGGTGTTCTAGCGGGGGGGGAGTGTTGAATGTGCGCAGCTGAGGGCTGGAACGAGACGGAACTCCCCATCAACGTGTCCAATGTCACGGCGGCCATCAATGTCTCGGAAGATCTGCTTGAAGATGACAATGAGTCCACCGAGCTGGATGGCAACCTGTCAGATGCGAAGCTCGACTCAGTCAGTTTGCGAATGTCCACAGGGGTGGGTTGGGGCTGCACGACGCTTGTTGTGACGGCATGGGTTTTGGGAGATCGAGAACACATGCCTGGTGAACGCGTCCAACAATTAGCCCGAGGACCGAAGAGAACGTGACGGAGGCGTGGAACAGCAGTGGCTTGGACCAGAATGGGCCGTGCAATCTGGAACTGGGGCTTTTGTCGAGAATGTTACATTCGCGGCAGAAGCACCTTTGCATTCCTATGCATCTAGAAGATGTTTGGAGCGCCATACTCGACAAAGTACACTGGGCTCCATACATTTACGTAACCTTTGCATTTTCCTTGTCGTGATTCCACGTGCGCCATGGTATCTGCAGCAGAGCGGCACGGGCATGCGCAAAGGGAATGTGGGAAAGTCATTGCAATGATTGGCAACATCTCAGCATGAATCCTTGTCGGACTCAATATATACCTCTTCGCCAGGGGAATTTTGCAACACGTGTCGGTTTCAAGATGTTTTGCAGTTCCGGGTCTCGTCCCCATTCAGTGTCTTTTCGGCATTCCACGTGGAATATTTGCCATAGATGAGTGCAAACTCAGACATCTACATTCGAGGCAACGACTCCTGGATTCTACCGGTGACTTGGTTCGCAGTTGAAGGCGTGTTCTGGCATAGTTGCCCACCCCTCATGTTGATGGGCAGTGCATCAGATCCAGTCTTGAAGTTCGGTGTCGCTTGTCGAAGATGCAGCTTCAAAAGGGGGACTCCGACCGAGCAGCACCGAGCATGACCACCAGATCCAAAGTCTAAACCAGCGCTACTGGAGGCCGATGTGCCCATTTTGGAGAACGAGTCTGCCCATGACAGTGATGTGCTTGGCTTAGTTTGATGTGCAAGTAAAGGCAAGGCATCCAATGTCGCTACAGGTCTGGCAGCGTGTGTGCGCGTGTGCTTGTGGGTTCGTGGGTTTGTTGCTTTTTTTTGTGTGTGTATGTATGTATATATATATATATATCTATATATCTCTGTGTGTGTGTGCGTGTGCGTTGGTTCAATGTGCGGGGCTGACGGCTGGAACGACACCGAAGTTCGCATCAACATCTCCAACCTCACGGAGGCCAGCAATGCCTCGGAAGATGTGGTTGAAGATGACAATGAGACCACCGAGCCGGATGGCAACCTCTCAAATGCGAATCTCGTATCCATTGGAAAGCTGCTGTCTGGTAAACGTGATACGGACCGGGGCCTGCAGCTGGTTTAGAACACGAGGGCCTACGAAAGAGCTGTCGCCATGTAAGGACGGAGGAGAACATACAGGTGCCGAACGGCAGCATCCTGGCCATTCACAAGACGTCAATTGCTGTTGCATCTTTCGGTTGCACCTTTTCGCACAACGGCCATGAGGCCAAGAAGGTTCGTTCGGAGATGCCCTCAGACTCATCTCGTTCAAGCGGAACTCTTTCGACCTTCTGCCTAGGCTGCGTTTCAATTGCTTGTTCGGAAACGGGGTGCTATCGAGCGAGTCAAGCGAGGCAATGGCTCGTTCGTTGTTCCTGTGGCTCGGCGGACAACTAGAACTTGAAGACGAACTGAAGTTTCTGAGCAGTGAGTAGAAGAACCCTTGGGATCGAGTGCCGTCTAGAGTCTAGTCATTTCAACACTTAGCAAGCATATGTGTGTGTGTGACGCTGTGTACATGTGCACGAGCTTCACTCACTAATCCTGTCCTGTCTTGGCAAATGTATGTATCTTCGAATGGCAGGAAGACGCACTCTTGGGAAACATATCGGCTAACGACAGCGATGTCTGGTCCTCAGTGCTGGCTGTGGCATTGGACCAACTCAGAAGACTGAACCCGCTGTTGCTAGTGAACTGCCATCACGTTTTGCGCTCTCGTGCCATGTGCATGAAGCTACCTGCTTCGCCGCCCGTCATCATACGTCCTGTAGGTGGAGGAAGACTCACAAGAGTAGTCGTGACCTTGCTGCCCACATGCTATTTCACTAAATTCACTAAATGGTATAGAACTACAGAAGGTCTCACAACTGCAGGATCGTTCACTTCAGATTAAGGGCCCGCCCACCCTGAAGGATGCAGGCCCCAGCTTTCGCAATAGGAGTCGCCATAGCATAAAGACCTTGGGCTCCAGGTCACACTAGTCACTAGTCTCTAGCGTCACCAGATGTAGGTGCTCCGGTAGCTTGAGTTCTGCAAGTATGGGGCGAAGTTCTGCAATTAAAATGGATGTTGTAATCATATGAGGGTTGTTCTAAAGGTCCGTGTCAACGGTTTATACACAACCGACAATGTGACAGGGTTTAAAGAGTCCGCGAAAGATCCCCTGTAGGCGCGAAAGGAAAACAGTTTTGCGCGAAAGTTGTATCAACACGCGATAACATACTACAGGGTTCAAGTATGTTCTGCCCTAGCATCTTCAATCGACTAAGTCTCGAAGAAGCATGCGAGCCCTTAAGCCTGTCGTTTGTTTAGCTGTGTCCATGACACCTTCTAACCCGTGAACCGTAAATCCTACGGCGAATGAGTTTCTGCACCCTTGCATCGTTTGAGCCCCCAGCCCTTACAGATTTGAACTCCGGGCCTGTCGTCGTACTTTCTGCATGGCGAGCATCTAACTTGATAGAGTCCTCAGTACTTGGATTGACTCGTTCAAGTCACACAGGCCTGGAGTTCGATGTGTAAGGTTGTTGGAAGCTCATACGGTGCAATGTGCAGTAAAGGGGGCCTGCGGAGCCTAAAGGGGATGTCGTGGTAGTGAGTGACCATGGCCTGTAAGTTTGAGCTCAGGATTGGGGATGTTTGCAATGGATTGTGCGAAAGTTCCGCGAAAGCTCCGAAAGACTCCGCGAAAGCTCAAGTGTGTCTAAAAGGCAGTAGGCCGCCACAGTTTCTGTTTCTCACAACAGCATTGCATGAGCTCTGCCACAAGGAGTTCGGACTTCAAGACAGAAATACAGAACCTCATGAGGCACCATAGTCCGAAAACAGGTTTAGAATAGATGCAGGAGGCTGCTCGTAGATACCATGGCGATGGAAATAATGGCTTGTTTTCAAGCCTGTATGTTTGCACGTATGTGTTTGTATATATGGATGTAGAATACTGCATGTATGTACGTTTGTATGTGTGTGTGTGTGTATATATATATATGTATATATATATATTTCAAGAATAAATACATGTGTTATATCATATGTGTGTGCATATGTATATATATATACATATGTATATATATATATATTCATGTACATAACCGGCCGCAACAAGCTCCGCGAAAGCTCCGATAAAGTAGCTGCGCAAGGAACACACTTTTACGGAAAGTTCTCAAATTTGGCCGTTCCCACATAAGTGTTATTTTGAACAGCCACCATATGAGGTCCACATGACTTGAACTACCATCAAATAATACGAAGAAGTCCCGTCGCTGGCCAAGGTTGGCGTTGGCGAGAACCTCTCCGATTGGACTCTCGTCGAAAGCCATAGCAGCTAGGGGAAGTTTGAAAGATCATTGGGCAGTGCTTTGGCATCGGACCCGGGGAGCCTTTGCCAAAAGATGGCCTGGGATTGCGTAAGGCCCGCCACAGAGAAACCCTCAACACAAATCGTCGCATGGTGCTCTTAAGTCTTCTAAGTACGACAGATGCTCAGTTCCAAGACTCGTCAGTTCGCCTTGAGCCAAGAACTGCCGGCCACGGCAGAAAGGGAATTCAAAGGCTTAGCTATCTTGGCTCGGCGTTCTGACGCAAAGTGCCACATGTCAGTATTTCTTTCTCCTTTCAGCGTGAGACAATCAAGGGGCATATGCTGTTACCACCAACGATGGGTTCAATAAAGGTGCTGTTATGTGCAATAAAGGTACTATACATCGCAGGACAGAGGAACGGAACTCTGGCCTGCGTAGAAGGGACAGAACTTTTCGGCGGTACATATTGGAGCGAAGCACTAAGACGGCGCACACCATGGAACCAACCCACTAGCCCATGTAGACGTAGCGATGAAGGACTGATGAGAATACTTCGGCGATGTTGAATGCAAGCAGCTTGGGCTTCTCAAGATTTCTGAGCTTTCAGCATTTTGCACTCAGAATGCTGACCGGTTTAGTGTATGAGATTGGGGGTAGGAGACTCTTGTGGTTTGCTGGCACTGCTAACACCTCAGCTGGGGCGAGTTCTCAGGATTACAGTTTGTGCGCATCTTGCAGCGCCTGCTGCCAGCGAACCTGATGACGATGATGTTTCGTCACTGTTGTGCCATCATCATCATGGTCATCTTACCGTCGCCAGCACGTTTGTTCACGTTTTTTCGCTAGTTCTTGCAGCGACGATGTCAGATTGCTGCACCGCCGCGACCAGCAACATCATGATAGACCGTCATCACCATGATCATTTTCATCGTCGTCATCTCGGACTCATCTCCGCGTTCTTCGGCACAACCTCCGCATTGTAATCGTCGCCGTCCTCGTCGTGTTCTTATGCCTATGGTGGTGGTCCTCGTCTGAGATTGGTGATGTTGATGACAACAGGATCGGCATCGGCTTTGAAGATGCACTGCATGCTTTGCCGCCTTTATAAACCCTTGTAAGGCCCTTGTATGAGGGTATGTATAGTATACAAAAGTATATGTACTCGTTTGTCGTGTGCATGTACACACAGATTAATCTGGACATATACTTGTAGCTTCATAGGTTTATCAACTTGAACGTTTACGTCTTCATACTCTCACATATAGATACAAGTCGAATCTTCACGAGTCTCCATCTGACTATGCATTGTGCATTGAAGGGAAAAGCTTGCTGGCGTCTTGTGAAGATTTTAAGATTCCAGCTTGCCGGCACACACCCAAAGCCCGTGCTGAAAAAGGTAATGGCTCGCTGGTTGCTTTCGTGCCTTAGCACGAACTGAGACGGGGTGCAGTTGGGCAGAGGCAGCAGGCGCAACAACGCTCACAGATCCAGCGATTTACAGCTGCGGGTACACGTCACCCGGGCCATCCTAAAGACAGGTTGTGTCCGGGACCTAAGCCACACGAGTCAGGCGAGACTTGTCGTGATGTCCTTGCTAGGCGGCGCAGCATGAAAGTCGAAACCTTGCTCATTTCAGCCAATTTCGGGTTTCGAACTGAGGGGTTCTAGTTTCTGCGGTTATGTAGTGCCTGGAGTACTTAGCATACCAGCGAGAGAGTCAGAACCTAACCTGAAGGCCTAAGAATGCAAGTCACAAGTTTCGGTAGTTGCAATTGTCAGAGTAGGCTGTTAGGCTCTTCCAGAGATGCCGACAGAGAGACCACAGACGCGGGCCCGCGCGCTAATGCACACGAAATCGCATGTATGCACACACACACAAACACACACACACACACACACCGAGACACACTTTGCATTTTTGTTTCTCGCTCTGTCTCTCTCTCTCTCTCTCTCTCTCTCGCTCTCCGGGGCTCTCTTATGCAGGGTTGTTGTGTCTAGTTACTTCTATCGGACCCGCAGCTGATGAGAGACTGACAGCACATGGCGGGTGCAGCTCAGGTGTACGGTAACGTGTCCGCAAGCAGGAGGAAGCTGGATCAGATGCTTGTACGTAGTAAAGCAGGACAACCCAGTGCTGCTCTTCCATCTGCATTGAAGAACCCACGAAATTATGTTAGTTATAAGTCTAAGCAACAACCCTGAATTTTCTTGATTATTCTCTGCAACCCCTATAGAATGCTCGAAGCTTTTTGCGACTGCATGGCTCCAAAGCCATGCGACTGCGTGGCTCCAAAGCCTGCCAGGCTTGCGACCATTCTAGCTCGGGAAGCACCCTCCCAGCTCAACAACCCAAGCCCCGCAGATATCGTTCATTGCACACCCCGACGCGATTTGTGTTGGAACTTGTAGGCCGGATAACCCTCCCCCCTGCTAGAAGGGTAAAGCCCAAGCTCTTTCCTGCAGAGATTCAAGGCCTCGAACCAAGAGCTCAGCATCCGACATACAGCTGCATGATCATCTTGAAGCTCACCTTTGAAACAGCAACGTGGGAAGAAACTATGCCAGCAGCATCTAACCCTACCACCTGGGTATAGTACTACCGGACCGACAGTGCAGGAGGGACAAAATGTCTCCAACCTTCTACCAATCCAATCCATGAGGCAGCAAGATTCGGGAACACTAAATCTGCAGAACGACAGAAAGGTCGTTTGCGGATTGACCTCAGCCTCAGCATGGACGGTGCTTCTCGAGACAAGTTGACAGCCAGCCAGGACAGTGGCTAAGGTTTGGGGATCTTTCGGAAGTCGGAGGAAGGTTCGGTGGGTCCCAGCCGCAGCTCGTGCAGCGTCAGCTCGAAGGGCGTTCTGAATTGGCGGTCGGTCTGTGCAATGGAAAAGCCTGTCGGTCTTGAGGTCTATCGTCTGTCTGTTCAACGGCTGGCCGCGCTTCGGCCACTAACAGACCACCGATATTTGATCTTTCTGGAATACAGTGACTGGATACAGCGTTTCAGAAAGCTCGTCATTTCCGTCGGACTTCAATTCATCGTGACTTAAAGCCTGCTCTAATGGTTCCGAGGAGCTTCGCCACCTCCTCCGTCTGGGCATCAGCCAGGGCCTACCAGGCAGTGGTCACCTGGACCTAGTTGTCCTTTCGAGGTGAAGGGGAAAGCAGGGCCGAACGCCTTGTCACAGCGCGGCATCCCTCAGCCTTCCACACGACCTCAGAACAGAAAATGAACGAAGCCCGGGAAGCCTTGACAGGCATTGCGCCCAGCCAGGCTCCTTGACAGAAATCTTGACAAAGACTTCCGAATCGAGGGCCAATAATGTCCAACAAATCGTGCCGCGTTTTGGGATCATGACGTATTGTAGGTGTCTTCTCCTACAGAAGGGGCTGCACACTTCCCTCGGAAGCGATTCAGGGCAAGTTTCAGGGTCTTGCTTCGCAGTGGATGGCTCGCTACATGTAACTTTCGCAATTGAGCTTTGAATATGGGTTCTGTCGACCTGCAGCGCTGCTAGACATGCACGACTCCGCAACTGCAGTCACACCTGTGGTCGCCCTGGGCCTGAGCCGGTACGTTGTGTTGTGGACGTCATCAAGTCTGACACTTAAGTTCCTGGCTTGTCTTGAGCACGGAGCACAGAGCTTGAGCCCCAAACAAATCAGATGGCATTAGCCACGGCAGATTCTGTTCTAAATAATTTGGGTTCGAAGTTTACCAATCACAGTTTACAACACTTGCAGTGTTTATTCTTGACTGGATTCAATGACGATATTCTTAGCATTGACCGATCTCGCAAGGTCGAGATCCTCAACATTGAGCCTCGGCAGCTGTAAGGCACTGTAAGGTGTTAGTTCTGCATCGGCAGTTTGGCTTGTCCAAAAATGGGACTTCCTGAAGGCGATCCCCCGTAACGGGCCCGATTTCGGTTGAACGCCATGTGCTCTTGCTTCGGATTGACAGAGGCCAGTAGAGTCGCAACGTGCAAAGCGCGCAGGCTTAGTCAGTTCAAGCTGCCTTGTGGCAGTCGTCTTTCATGCCTAAATTTCATGTGTTTTGTTTATGAGAATCCCGTCCGTACTTTCTCATGAGCTCAAGGTCTTTGAGCGGATTTGCCTGACAAAACCTGGCTGTTCTGGCATGCATATAGTTTGGTGTTGGACGAAACAAACCGTTCGAAACAGACATCTTCCGCGACAGCCCAGCCTGTGCACAGGCCTCGCAGATCGTAAGTGGCTCCCGCAAGATTCGATTCAAGAGCACTCACCCAAAGAATCGCAGGGCCTTGTTCCCACGGGGCAGCTGCGGCGGCTTGCAATCGCACCACAGAGGTCTCTTCACAGGGTCCATGCATCGAGGATAGACGGGGTTCCTGGGCGTGAAGCTCCTGTGCTTGATGTGGACTTTGACGTGGAGTTTGAGCAGTTCAAAGCCACTCACTTGACAGACAGCACGTAATTTGGCAAGGCTGTTTCCCAGGGTGCGAACCGTGAAGGTGTCGTCAAGGGAGGGCTTTCGAAATGCTACTCGCGAGGGACGCTTTTCGACGAGATGGGCTTCGATGTTTGCGTCAGGTTTGCCCTCCTGGCCGACTTCCGGATTCGACCCGACTCAGATGCAGGCCGTGCCTGGGAGCTGCAGCTCCAAAAGACCCAGACCTTTGCTACAACGGTGTGGGCATGAACAGTGCTATCCAGAGAATGGATCGCGTGTTTGCGACGCCTTTCCCCTCGACACACTGTCCCTGACAGCCGACTTCGTGAGTTGTAGAGTATAGTCAGATGAATGTGACCTACATGTCTTATGCTGTCTTATGTTTGCAGACGTGGGGGGGTTCAAAGCCGTTCCGGGTCCGCAGCGGAAGCAGCTCTCACCCTCTCACTGTCCGGCTTCGCCCTGCCTCACCATGACAGTGCGAGCAGCGCTGAAACCCAAACATCCACCCGCCGCGAAAGGCCCGAAGACGGGGCCCTCTAAAGCGCAGATGTCGGAAAGGCATCGACGAAGCAGAGCTGCTCTCCGACACGCTTTTGCAAGGCCAGACTGGGTTATGGGGCCTAGAGTCAAGAGGGCTTTGGGATTAGAGTTGATTCGGGGGTTTCAGGTGCAAATACACGGTAAGTCGTACATTGGGATGAGAGACTATGAGAAGTTCTCACGAGCCTTTTTACCCTTTTGCCATTGTTTCGTCATTCCCAGTGCTTAACCAAAGCCCCGACCCCCTCTAAAATGACAGCTTGATGAACCGGCGAAGGCGTCGAAAGGTACGGAGTTGAGGGTCGGCTCCGAGCGGAAGTTCGCTTTGCATCTCAGGGCCTGCAACCCAGCAGATTGCCTCCTACCTCGCTGCTGCAGATTCCTGGCAAGGCGTTCTCGAAGCCCTGCAGAAATTGAGAATATACTACAATATAACATAATATCATATAACATAACATAACATAACATAACCGAACAGAATAGAATAGACTATAGGACACTGCAATACAAAATAACGTAGCACCATGTCGTAAAGTATGAAATATGATATAGTATGATAGAACATAGTACAGAATAGCATAATACCATATAATGTAATAAAACGTAGCAGAATAGAATATAATATGGTACAACAGAATATACTAGTATGTTACAGTACCCTATAGAAAAAAATTACACTATGCGCCTGGGCCATCTTGAGCCGGGCTTGAGTATGGATTTGGGGTTTAGGATGGTTCTAGGGATTCAGGGCTTAGTGCATTGCAGTCCCTGCTCAAAAAAGGATGGTTCTAGGACTGTCACGCTGTCTTTTGAGGGAATGGGTAACTTGTGGAATGTGGGAGACGTCCGAGGCTGGGGCTTCCGTCCCATCATCTTTGCCGCTATGAGTTCCGGTCTACCCCTAACCCCCCAGGTACTTACTAAAAAGGGTACTAGAGCCCCTAGGGCCCTATATAGTAGGTACCTGGAGGGTTAGGGTACATCTAGCTCATTAGCTCATCTGGATGAATCTGAGGTGAAGTTGTCATTACACTGCTGGTTCTAAAGGAAGGAACCCGAATCTTGACTTCATCTCGAGGGTTCCTTAGAACAGGCTCCCAGTGGGAAGACCTCCAGACTTGAAGAGCCTCTGAATGATCCAAGCTTCGGCTCAGGACGAGACGCCCCTGGAGCAGGTTGAGATCAGCCAAACTACAGTGCCTGGGTGGTTGTACAAAGATTCGGGCGAGCATTTCTCTCGGAGCTGGTGCTGTCTGACAGCCGTGCAGGCATGTGCAGGCTTGAAGCTTGAGAAGCCATTCATTCACCATGTGGAAGGGACTGGTGTAACGAACTAAAGAGTGTGAGTTTTTCAGCTGCGAGCACAGTCGCAGGTTTCTAGTCCTGCTCTCAGACACGCCCTCATGGCAACACCCACAGCCTGCCCTAGGCTTTCAAACTTGGTATTGCCCCTGTCAAAGCAAGCCCGCAACTTACAGCATCAGGTCTCGCACCCCAGTCTCAGATTTGCCTTTTGCCACGAGGTGTCCAGCGCGCGAGTGGTCCTTGCGCCTGAGGGCAGTGAAGTCACCCTGGCACCCCTGACACTGCGTCCCCTGGCATTGATTATCAATGATCAAGCAAGCGGATCCTGAGCTGTGCGGCTGTGGGGTTTCTTGGAGCCATGGGATACTGCAAGGTGCCACAACGACGCTGTCTGCGGTCGGGCCCATAGCACTGCCAAGTCGCAGCACGTGTTCAGCTGGCATCAGTCAATCGAAGGTAGAGACGCACTCGTGATGGAAGCTGCCATGACTGTTGACAGCCAGTTTCAAGCCTGCTGCATGCTCATTCTAAACTCAGATGTGAACCGCGTGGGAGGGTCCAGTGTCGAATGGTGCTTCCCTTTGCCAGACCACTGCGAGCAGAACGACAACAGTATCCACAACGCAGACGATGGAGACAAATAACACAGGCAAGCGGCGACAACTGGGGGGAAGTCTCTCCATGTTCGGCACTCGTCACAGAGCTGCGCGATGTGGGGCGTGTCGGCCTGCCGTTTGCTTGGGACAGATGTGGTGCTGTAAGATGCATTGGCTTGGTGATGCCTGCTGTGGTTGTCATGAGCTACGGCCAGGTGCAAACGAGAGTGTGACCACCTCCCAATGGACCGTGGTGGCTGGAACTGAGTGCAACACGTGCCTTGGACCAAAATCAGGCAAATTGATGTCGCGGATGCGGGGAATGTTTGCTAGACGCACGCAGGGAGGCAGGCTGATGGCCCGAGTCCAAAAGCCCAAAGCCGAGGTCGGTGTTGACTCTCATTCCTTTGGCCATCGTCTGTCTGGGTGGCTTCGCCGTGGGCGTTGCCATCAGGCCCTGCCAAGCCTGAAGAGTGCCGAATGCCTAGTGTCGAGGGTTTGCGTTCTGCTGGCAAGCCTAAGTGTTTTCTTGAGCCGGTTGGCTTCGACCCCGTCTGCTCGTTGGCGTCGGCTGCCAAGCCGATTGCGGGCCTCTAGCTGTCTCTTGCGCGAAGTTTTCCCTCCCATCCACTAAATTATTGGCCAAACTATGACAGTAACTATGGTACTATATTGTTCCTGAAGAGGAAAGAGGGTAGTGTCTGACTAAAGAACGATGTGAGGAGCTCGGTGGAGCTGTTGGCTGATCCTGCGCGTGCACTTTGTCACCTGGCAGCTTCGGAGATGAATTTTGCCACCTTCATTGGGAAATGGACCGAAGCCTTCATGCACAATTCTCCTAGGCCCTTCCCAAGATCACAAGCCAGTTGGGAACTGGACATGTGCGGACCTAGGGTCTCGATGCACAACCCTGCTGGCTTTCCTGGTCACGGGAACTGGTTCGAGATTTCGTTTGGAGTTTGGGGAAACAGGACAGCCGGGGGTGCCTTTCTTTACAAAGCTGTGGCATGAACAGCATCTCCAATCCTGGTCAAATGAAGCATGTCCCAGTATCAGAGTATCTTGCCTGAGCTATAACAGCGGCATACATACGCATTGCCACTTGAAGGACAATCCTGTATGATGTCTCGGATATCTTCAAAAACCGACACCTCAAAACCGAGTTGTTAGTCTTTGCCGTCAACGGTTCCGATGGAGATGTAGTGTGACCCTTCGCCAACCACATCCAGCTTATGTAGATTCCTGTATGTCCCGCGTCATCTACATTGAAGTCATGAAGGCCCCACAGCCTTCTGGAAACCTGCCAAGGTGATGTACCCTGCTTGAGGAGGCCGGAGCCTCAATTCGTGATGCCCACAGGTCAAGCCGGATGCAAGCTTTGCAAAGTCTGCCTGTTGCCGCTTAAGATCCAGGCGCTTGCCAGCCTTGACGGCCGGTCGGCGGTTGGGGCATGCACCGCTGCTCGGGCGCCAGCCAGCGTGGACCTTGGGCTGAGGACTTGAATCAATTGGGCCTACTGGCTCTTCACGAAGCATCTAGGGTCTTTGGCTTCCATGACAAGCTGATGCACAACACCAGAAGTGGAATTGGGGTTGTCATTCAGCATGCGGGAGTTGGCTGCATCACCTGCATGCTGCGATGGTTTGGCGGCGGCTATTAGGGCTCACGTTGGTATTTCCTGCGGCGTGGCGGAGCCATTCATGAGTTCCGATAAACCAATCATCTTCCAGCAATTTGCCTCAAGGGCCGCTGGACTTCCACGAGAACTGCACACATCTACATTTGTGATGGGTTGGCCCAACTTTCTGAGCTTATTAAGCTCAGTGCTCATAAGATGCGCCAAGTACGGGCATTGGCACTTCTGCCTTCCTCACTTCTTCCTTGAGCCGGCTACACCGTTTTCCTGTTTTCTCGCGACAAGGATCAACTTCGCTCTCTAGCGCGGCTCGTGACCAAAATACGTGTGGGAGGGGTTTGAGCACTATTCTTGTTGTGCGTCGCATTCGTTGCTTTCTGCTTCGAGGAGTCCGGGTGTAGTGTAGCAAAAACACAGAAAGTCTTGCTTTTGTCTGTGCTGCCGCCTGGCCGCACTAAAACCCCTGCTTCGATGAGTTCGAACAACTAGTGCGGATAATGAGGTTGACGGAAAGGCACTGCCGCGGCGAGCAAATCCGTTTGCGATACCGTTTGAAGAACTTTGAAGCAAGTGCTTCGAATATGCGATATTTATTCCAAGACTCCCCATCTCTCGCTTTGTAGAATGCAGCGGAGGCAGAACTATGCGGAGCGTTGCCGGCCTTGTGCGAGTGTGAGAGTCGAAACTGGAGAGTCGTTGGAAGCTGAGCTGAAACCTCCACTAAAGTTTCAACCTACTTCGCGACTTGCTCGCAAGTCCAACGCGTTGTTTGGCGTTTTGTCTGCGATTCTTATCGCACGGGACGCTCGCGATTTTATGGCGGTGCTGCAGGCGTTGAAAGCCGCGGCAGCAGCTTACCTGTGCAAGTGACTGCAGTATGTGGAGAAAGCATGACTAGTGGAAAGATGCGGGAAGCCGAAGTTGTTGAAGATCATGTCCCGACATAGCAGCCACCTTCCGAACTCCATGTCAAGGTCGTGCCATGGCTTCCTCCCCTTTTTCATTGGACGTGTCGGCCAAAGCAGCGCTTGGAGATCGGACCCTTGTGCTGACCATCAGATGTGTGTTCGGGTTTGTGGCAGCGTCGTTTCTCGACAGAGGTTGATCTGTTGTGGGCGGAAGTTAAGAGTGCCAACGACCGAGTTGCCTCTTCTTTTGTTGAAGTTCGGCATCGAGAATTCACTTGCGTTAACAGTCAGACCGAAGCAGCGCCGGAATCTCGAAGCCCGAATCCCTCGGCTCTCGACGTCACCTTTGTCATCCGAATTCTTGAAGGGAATCAGCCAAGGGCGCGCAGCCCAAGAGGGCGATGCTTCGCCGCTCGCTGTGCGAGCCCCGTATTGGCAGGCCTCTATTGTAACCTAGATCGAGTTATACTTTTGATCCTTTGTTGTATGAGCCGTATATAAGATATATCATGCTGCACACACACCTTACCTGTCTACGTATGCATGGTACTGGTAGATACTTGTGTAGACACGCAGACAGACACACAAAGAGAGAATCAGAAACATAGCCACAAACACACACAGAGAGATAAGTATATAAATACAGTTGCATACCGCATGTGTATACATATACATGTATACATATATAAGACATATATATTTGTATGTACGTATATATATATACACATGTATATACATACAGACATACCGACATACATACATACATACATACAT
Organism: Symbiodinium necroappetens; assembly: GCA_905231915.1. Classification (NCBI taxonomy): domain Eukaryota; class Dinophyceae; order Suessiales; family Symbiodiniaceae; genus Symbiodinium; species Symbiodinium necroappetens. The sequence goes on along the minus strand of CAJNJA010026641.1, from coordinate 17,482 downwards.
ATGTATATGTATATGTATATGTATATGTATAGTATATGTATATAAACATACATTGGTATTCACACGCATGGTACACTGGTAAACTGCAGCGACGGGATGCTTCAATGTTGTTTTGCAGATGTTGGCTGTGCCGTTGGCAACAGCTACACTTTCAGCATCTTTCAGCCTTGCTCCCTGCATTTGCCATGTCCAGTGCGAGCTGCTGCTAGGACGACATCTTCTGACGTCAGACAGCAAGCACCGAATTTCTCAACAAATCCCGCTGCGCCAGTCCATTGTCTACTTGCATCCTGCAGTCCCAACTTGAAGAAGAGCCGACTGTCAACGCACGCACAGCCTCACAGCCACCGTGACAGAACTCAGCACATTTCATATCGGACCACGCGCATCCATAAGCATCTTTCGTCCCAGGTCTCGAACAAAGAGGCATAAAAAGTCATCTTGTCATGTCGTTCAAGCTCTTGTTGCATCGAAGGCCAGGAGCTGTCCCGCACCTCAAAAGTGTGAAGAGAGTGAAGTGGGCATCGCTTTTATCAGGTCCACGATCACAAGGGGTTGCTCTCATTTCGCTTTGGCCAGCCTGGCAGGTTTGCCAGCATGGCCAACTCTTGGTCCTGCAGCCAATGTCTTCACGTCGGGCCAAGGCAGAGGCGCCCTGCGGTGGGAAGGTTCGTGCAGGGCCTGCGTTCCTTGTGCCGCGGTGTTCTCGAGCTCATGCCAGGACCCAGGGACCCAGAACCTCCGAAAAAAGAATTTAAAAAAAGTGTCAGGGCTTTTCAGGCAGGAATCCGCGTGTTGGCGTTGCCTCTGTCTGCAACTTCTGGACACGCGGCTCGCTTCTATGCACTGCCGCTTAGAGAGCAGCGGCAGTTTGTGAAGATCGAGAGGGAATCGGTAGATACTCTTCTGGGGTACACAGTAATAACCCCTGTCTTTGTTTGTGTTTGATACCTTGAGGATGGTCCGGCACTGATGCTCGTGGCTGCTGCTTGGAATCAGCCAGCACGGCTGCAGTTCAGACTGTCGGAGAAGTAGCGGTTGTGCAGCGAGATGCGAGAAGTTGTGGGACCTTGTCCAAGAGCCGGAACGCAGAAATCCAGAGTCATGTGTTCATGTCGATTTCTTCATGGGGGAAGGGCCGCGCCCCGATGGTTCAACTAGGATGGCTCCAGCTCAAGAGTTAGGTCCGCTTTCCGGGCCGCGCCCCTGGCCATGGCATGAGCACTGACCTGGATCAGCGGTTGAAAGAGGCGCTTTCGGATGTGGAGGCTCTGAAGGATGCGAATCAGAAGCTCGACCTCCTCTTGCAGCCGCCTGGAGGATTTGGGCATGGCTTGGTTCATTTCACTACCCATTGACATCTGCTCCTATACTCCGATACCGTGATTTTTGAAACTACTGTCAGCTTTGCACGGGACAAACACAACATGGAGAGAGAGACAGAGAGAGAGCCCACAAAAAGAAACAACGAAATGAGTGAGACAGTGTATGAGGGTGCGCGCGCGCGGGGGGGAGGGGGGATGCCGGGGTCTTTGCTTCCGGGCGTTCCGCCCGGAAAGCAAAAGGAGCCATGGAGGCCCGACAGCCCCTCGCTCCTTTTAGATATAATAGAATATAGTATAGTATAGTCTAATATAATATAATGATATTATATATATATATATCCCTTTCTTCTGCGAGGTTTTAGTGGCTGAGCGGAAGACTGTCTGACCACTCTGAGCAGCCTATCAGCCCAATGGAAGAATGAAGCTTGCGTGGGCCTAGAGGAAGAGAGGTGAACGAGAGGAGAGAAAGTAAGAAAAGGCGACAGCGAGGCAGGCTGGGTAGACTCCGTCGTGAAAGCCTGAACCAAGGTCTGTCAAGAGAGCAGACCCAAGCAAAGCAGAGGACGTCTACCGGCAAATTCCCCAGATGCTCCGGGTGGAGACTCCTGTGACGTCTGCAATGGGCCCAGAGCCCCACGAGGAACGGAGCGATCACAACTCTGCATACACTGCTCGAGCTGTCGATGACCGATGGTCCCACGTGGAAGCAGAGGCGCATGAAGCTGCAAGCGCCTTGGAGCGCATGCTGCACCCGAAGTTTAGGCCACCGTCTGCAGAAACACGTGCGGACGATGTGCGGCCTGTCGAAAACGCGGCGGCGCCTGCAGAGTTCGGCTGCCCAGAGGCTGGTCTCGAACCTCAGGTCGAGGCCGAGGTCGAGGCTCACCATGAAAGAGAGGCCTCCGTGGATGTGGAGTATGAGTACCAGCACAGCTTCCTGGATCCAAACGAGAGCCTTGAGCCAGAGATCAAGGAAGTCAAGGAGACGGCCAAGGACGTCGGACCAGTTGAGGAGGCCCAGGAAAGCGACCAGGACCCAGAGTTGAGCGCCGAGCTCGATGCGGTCTGGCAGTCCTTCTTTCCTGCTGTCTCGCCCTCGCCACCGCCCCCGATTGCATCTGCTGACTTGGACGAGAAGCCAGCCCCGGTTGAGGCGACACAAGAAGATGCAGTGCCTTTGGCGCCCTCAGCGGCAGTTGAGCCAGAGAAGAGTCCAGAACCTGAAACCGCCGAAACCGAAGCGGATCAGGAAGTGGCTGAAGCTCGGAAGGTGGCGCTGCAGGCTGCTGAGGCTGCAGATTCGTTGAAAGCCGCCCGGGAAGACTGGCTAAGGAAGTTCGATTTAAGCATGGTAAATCCACCACCGTCTTCACCGGCGGACATCGCAGATGCGGACCACCGCGAACTTACACGCCGCGAGCGAATCACGCTCCTTGAGCGGGGGCTGGCTGGTGAGAAGTTTTCTGGCCCTGCAGACGATGGGAACAGTGAGCTGCGCATAGCAGAGGCGCTGGGGCAGTCCCATCATAGTACTTTGGACTAGCACCCGCCTGTCCCCGCCATTTTTTCACATAAATCATGTCGTGTCCTGTTTGTCGCACCGATGTCTTTGCACAGGCTCGGCGCCACGAGCGAAAGGCAAAGATGCAGCAGTTGTGGAAGCAGAAGGACCTGGGCATGTGCTGGAAATTATGCCATTGTTTCGTTCAAACGTCAAATCCATGCACGATCGCCTGTCACACAATATCCGCGCTAAGCCTTTTCAGTGAATGTGTATAGGTCTCTACAGGTCTCTTGCACGAAGTGTTGTCTGGTGGTTCAACGTGAACCACGCCCCTGCTGTGTGTTTCTTTTTGGGAACTTCGTAATGATCCATGCACCTCGGAAGATTGTGTGCGCGAGACTGAATTGCCAATGCAGCTTATTTCCGAGCAGGCTGCTAACCTAGTGGACCCCGGCAACTCTGCGTGGTGCAGGGTTGCAGGTTTGGAATCACGGGATCAGGACACCTGAGTCTGGGACCCCACGTTGGCCACGGTGTGAACAATGCGAACAGACCCACCAAGAGACCTCGTCTGGCAGAGTCCGAGTTGCGAGAGCGTAAGTTGGCCACGGTAATTACAGTAGCGATTGGTACAAATAGGACTGCCTTGTGACATCACTACATTTCCATGGAACCCTTGGGTCTTTGTCCTCGAGTTCATGTTCCTGTACACAGCACGCAGCTCCAGCCGCAAACAGTGAAAACCTCAAGCCAGTGCGGGTCCGAGAGGGCTTTACTTCGCCGTTCTGGGAGTCGCAGATATAAATATCCAAAAATGGAACTTGCAGGGCTTGTCAATGTATACGCAGAAATCCAAAGTGACCTGCCTACCAAGACAAATTATGAGAAATTGAAATTAAGTTGAAGCCGTTTACGCCGAAGCTTTCAGGAGGAAGCGGCTCAAAGAAGCGGCCCGAGTCCCGAGCCAGTGACGGTCCCCGCGCAGCAGGCGCAAAGCAGAGACTCCTGTTTTTCGACTCTTCCTGCACGTCGTTTCCAACTTGTCGACTGAAATTGACTGTGGCCTTTGGGCTGCGTGAAACAAGGAATCTGAATGTGGGGACATCTCATGCATTGAAAGAGCAGGCATGCCAAGCCCCGTTCCATAAACTCGACACAGGCAAGGTGGCAAGCTAGACAGTACGAGTGATGTAGATCTTGGCTCAGCAGTTCGGACATCAGAACTCTTGGGCTTGTAGGGCATACAAGGGGATTATATGATATGTGGGTTTATGAGCCCTGTCAATGCCTAGGTGAGAAGTGCGCACGGGATTTGAGGGCTTGAAGTTGTGCAAATCTGAGTGGGTACCTACTCGCCGCGCGCGTGAATTGCAACCGTGCATGCCTATCTATGTATGTATGTATGTATGTATGTATGTATGTATGTCAGTATCTATCCAGGTATGCATGCATGTATGTACGCATGTACACATGTACGCATGTGTGTGTATGTATGTATGTATGTATGTATGTATGTATGTATGTATGTTATGTTATGTTATGTTATGTTATGTTATGTTATGTTATGTTATGTTAGTATGTATGTATGTATGTATGTATGTCTAATGAGTCTAGTGATAATATATGCATGCATATATATATATATATTGTGTTTTTCTTGTTTTATTTTCTTGATTTGGCTGGGGGGACTCCGAGCTTTGGAACTCTTGTTCACCCTCGAGACTTATCGAACCGATATCTCTTGGCTGTTATATGCGGATTGGTTTTGTGGAACGAGCACGTATGCATGCATGTACGTATTGTCAGAGGTAGGTATGTATGTATGTATGTATGTGTGTATGTATGTATGTATGTATGTATGTATGTATGTATGTACACCTCGCCTGATGCGTCGAGTGGGAGTGCTAAAAATGTATGTATGTATGTATGTATGTATGTATGCAGTAATGCAATGAAATGTAATGTCTAAATAACTTATGCATGCATGCATCCGTGCATGCATGCATGGATGTACATATGGATGCATGTATGTAGGTATGTAATTATGTATGTGTGCATGCATGCATGCATTTATGTAGGCATGTATGCATGTACGTATGTATGTACGTACGTACGTATGTATGTATGTATGTATGTATGTATATGTATGTATGCATGCATGTATGTAATGTATGAATGTGCGCATGTATGTATGTATGTATGTATGTATGTATGTACGTATGTAGGCATTTATCTATGCGAGTATGTATGCATGCAATGCGCTGCAATGCAGCGCTATGTCTGTCTGTATGTATGTGTGTATATACGTATGATTATGCATGCAAGTATGTATGTATGTATGTATGTACGTATGTATGTATGTACGTATGTATGCATTTATCTATGCGATTATGTATGCATGCAATGCACTGCAATGCAGCGCTATGTTTGTCTGTATGTATGTGTGTATATAGTATGATTATGTATGTATGTATGTATGTATGTATGTACGAGTTCCTGAGTGGATCGCATGCTTGTGTCACACCCAGCACACCCCACAGAACCTCGCCCCACACTGGTTGCAGGCCGTGGAGGAGCTGGGGAGGCATTCCTTCGAAGACCTGAGGTGGCCTGGCAGAGACGGAAGAACCGATGCGATTCCTCGCGTTTAGATCACCCTCTCACTTGCGCCTGTGGACTGTACCAGCATGTGCGAAAACACATACACACCCACCCATGTATACATATATATATATATAAGCAGACACATGACTGTTTATGTTTAACATAGGTACTACACGAGATCCGAGAGCACAGAGAAGGATACGTGGAGGCATACGCCCGTCCCTCGCCTATGAGACACCTTGCTTTCGGGTGTATATGCAAGAGTAGCACACACACACCGCCCCCTAAGAAAGATGATGGCTATGGTGAAGCATATCACCACCCCAAATGTCTTCATGCATGCATGGTCATGCATATATGCATGCACGCACGCATGCATGTGTGGGGTGTTGAGCGAAGAAAACAAGCGATCGAGAAGAGCAAAATAAGAAATTGGCACTCCGAGGTCAGGGTACCCTGGATTCTCATTTTCGATTAACGCATTTGCTGTATGTTCTTGTTTGTAGTACAGCTGCCCGCGCGGCTCAGTTTCTTAAACCAGCACTGTCTTAAACGGCGCTGTGGTAGATAGGTAAGTAGGCAGCAAGATAGATGGCACTACAGACAGTGTTACACACAGTGTATGTCAAGTTGTCCGGGCGGCACATCTTTTTGCATGAGTTTTACTCATTCTCTCCATGTCCGAAAGAGAGAATCGTTAACGCAGAAAGACACGCCCGAACGTAAAGCCATGCGCTGTCTGTCATGTTCCTCGACAGTCTACAGATGCAAACTTGCATGATTCGCAGTTGCAGGTATGCCAAGGCTTGCTACTCTCTGCCACCCGGCTCTGCCATTGCTTTACCGATGTTGGCTGGTGGTCTTCGGTCGGAGATGTGGGTAGTGCTCTCATCGCCACGGGATTTTGCAAAGTTAGCTAGAGAACTGCATGAGGCTACAGGGCTTTCCTGGGGTCACCGGAAGGTGTGCAGAAGTTCTACCCCACCAAGGAATTAGATGTTCCCAAATCCTTAGTTCCCTCTTTGACCCATGGCCCTGAAAATGGCAACAACTTCAACTCCAACAGCGACCGGATGGCCACGAAACTTAGCAGTCTGGAGCAAAACTCTTCTATCAACAGCAAGCAGCGGTCGCTTGAGGCACTCACCTGCAGGATCACACTGGTCAAATCGGAAAAACAAGATGTGAGAGCAGGTCCCGCAACGCTCACCGGCTGAGTACGGGCAGCCTGGTGCGTGTGGTGGAGGCACCACTCTCCCCAGTCCGTCTGGGAGGTTCTCGGATTCGTTGCCGAAGTCTTGAGGCCTTTGTAATCACTACGTTTCTTCGATCCGTACTTGGAAGGGGTGGGTGGGATTCCTTTGTGTGGTTTGTCATCTCATGTATCGACCAAGGTTTTCTCAAGCCTTGCCTTTCATATTTTTCGTGGGGGCTTGTCACAGCTGTCTCACAGGTTTGGCATGGGCTTCTCTCCCATTTATCTCACGGAGGCTCCCACAGGTTTATCACAGGTCTCTCCAAGGTGTCTGACAAGTTATGACAGGTTACATTGGTTCTGACACGTCCACAGGTCTGATGCCTCCTTAAGAATTCGGGTATGGACTGTTTCTGGAGGGACAAGGAGCTTCCTGCGTCCGTCACCCGATGACTTGTCAAGCACGGTAGCCAGTGCAACTGACACTACTTTCCAGTGCCATGCTCTCGTGAGCATGTGATGCTTTCCCGTTATCACTACACGCTTGATAGATGAGCCTGTTGGCAAAAACGGTTGGCAGACGTGTCCAACAAAATGTGGTTCCTATGATCCAAAGTTGGAGACAGTGCCTCAGCCGGGTTCACTGCAGATACTCGCTGCCGGCGAACGTGCGCCGCCAGAAACGATGCTTTCCCGCAGTTTGTGGGACAGGCCATTATTTATGGGTTCCTGAAGCCCTGGCAGGCTTGTTCTAGTGTTACGAGTTCGCTAGCGAGTAGCAACCTCATATTTGTAAGAATTGCCAGCAAGGCTTGTTGCTGAAATTTATGCGCGGGCACAGCAAATGCTGTATGGTGTGCTGTCGCTGCCGGACTTGGGCGTCCTCTCACTGCTTCATGTTCCTATCTTGACAGCAAGCTAATGACTGGGTTCTTGTTAGGATAGTATAGTTTCCTTGTTGCGATAGCTTAAATTTAAATCCCCCAACAAGAACCCAGATGAAGGCTGCGCCACAACAAGGCTCATCGACGCAGAACCCCTGCACTAGCCCCACACGCCCGGAGTTGCCAAGTGCAGCGAGCCGAGTCTCCTAAAGCCATTCATGAGGAACCAACTGGCCTGTGCAGACGCTGTCATCGGAGCCCTGGCGCCGCACATGACGGCTTTGGGCCTGCCCGTGCTCAGGAGCCCTGGGTAAAGGGCTCTAGACGAAGGCTTCAGGGTTTGGGGGTTATGTGCTTTGAGTGCTTTGAGGCCTTAGCGACGTAAATATTTAATTTCGCGGCCATCTACCTCAAAAGCTGATTCTCGGCTCGGCAGGCAGAGACTTTTGAGACTCCTCCACCCGTGGAGCCCAAGCAGATCTTGCTCTTCACCTGTGAATGCGTGCGCGGTGAGTTGTAGCATCTTCTGGCAGTTTAAAGCAATCTGCTTAGGCCAGGCAGCCCAGGAGTCGCTAAGCAAAGCTTCGTCGCAGGAACTGCTTGAAGGTAATGACGACGGTGGACGTCAAAGAGCAGCTTGTCAAATCTGACAAGGGCTCCTGGTATTCTTGAAACAGAGGCAAGCTCAAAAGTAGTAGCAGTAGAAGTGGTGGCGGTGGTGGTGGTGGTGGTGGCGGTGGCGGCGGCGGCAGCAGCAGCAGTAGCAGCACTGGTAGCAGTAGTAGCGGCAGGGGTTGCATTTGTAGAAGTGGGATTAGTAGGAGGAGGAGGAGGAGGAGTAGTAGTAGTGGTCGTGGTCATGGTCGTGGT
>CAJNJA010026630.1:0-32076 GCA_905231915.1 Symbiodinium necroappetens | reverse complement strand
TACATACATGCATACGTACATACAAACAGACACAGAGAGACAGACAGAGACGGACAGAGACAGGCGGACGGACGGACGGACAGACAGAAAGACAGAGTCAGATAGAGAGAGGCAGACAGAGAGAGGCAAACAGAGGGACAGACACAGAGAGACACAGACAGACACACACACACACACACGGACATAGACAGACACAAACAGACACAGACAGACATCCATGCATCCATACATCCATATATATTCCACACATGCATACATCCGTACATGCATACATTCATACAAAGGCGACCCCCATCCAGAAGCTTAGGTGTGCTCGTGTACCCCACGATATCAACATGTACGGTGGCCAGGTTCGCCATCGAAAAAGCAAGTATGTGCATAGTTAGACTGAGAGACAGATAGATAGATAGATAGATAGATAGATAGTTGGTATGTGTGTAGATAGCCTTAGGTTTAGATCGATCGAGGTCGTTCAAAGGAGGCTTGTTGCGATGGGCACTGTCTGTCAGGAGGGAATTTGTTAAGGTACAGGTTTAGGTCGCTTCAGCTGGGGTCGTCTGTGCAAAGGACTGTTCTTCTCAGAACGAGTGAGTTTGTGGAAGTTTGTAGCATCAGACCGAAATTCATATCAGTGATCTCTCTCGCCCTCTCCCTCTTCTTCCTTCAGGTTAGGGGAGCGCGTCAAGCTCCCCGGCCCGTAGGGCCCCCCAGTGTTCTGGGGCTTTCGGGGAATCTCTACACTCTCTCCCTTTCCCCTTTCTGACTGCCTGGCTGAAATACCTTTCGTGCGTACAGTCGATGTGAAACATGGGGATTGGGGCTAGGTTTGTGCCCCCCTCGACCGTTGTCAACGCGCACGTCTCGGCCCCTTGTTGCAGCATGTTGCAGCTTTAGCACGATTCTCCGAGCGGCTGAGTGTGTCGATGTCAGCACAATAGACAACCTCAGCAACTCAAACTTTTTTCCAGCCTGAAAATCATTACACCTTACTTGTGTAGGCACCACCTTTCCTCACGTTTGAAGGGAAGGGTTTCTGGTAGTTAGAGGAATGCTGAATCGATTCAGGCATGTACACAGGTCGGTCTCAATGCTCTGGTGCTACTTGGATCCCGTGCTTCGCTTCCGCCGCTAGAAAACCCATAATATGCGGACCCCAGGCCTAGGCTAACGGATCCTGCAATCGCCTGAACTTAAATGCAACAGTCTGACATCCTGATACTCTTTGCGATTCAAGGCACGTGAACCCGGCAGCCGAAGGGAGGCTTGAGGTTGGGAGTGATCTGCTGCCTTGAGCTGCTCTGCTCTGCGTGTCTTAAAGCTTCGCAAGAGCCGGCTCGCGGCTTGAAACCACGGCATGAAGTTTCAGTTTTCGTGCACATATGGCAAACGGGAGATAACACAAAAGAACCAGTTCAGCAGTTGCGGGCGAGCACTTAGGTATTGACAAAGAAAGCCCAATCCTTTTACTTTCCGGAAGTCCACATCTCAAGTTTCGAACGCTATCAAACGCTCGCACAGGAATTGAAGGCTCTTTGGCTACCACCCATCAGCCCAGGCCGCTCAATCCCGCGCCGTATCCGTGGTGCCAGCGCGAATCCTGGCTTTCGCGAAAGCACGCACGACCGCAGGCCTGTATCGTTGAGGACGAATGCGACGCTCGACAAGACTTCCTCGCTTGCAGTTCTCCAAAGCTGGAAACCTGCGTCTCTGGACGGTCCTGCTTCCCAAACCCTCCTGGCATCCACCAGGTTCAAGTCTTCCAGATAGCGCCGCACCTTCTCGTGGATGGATTGGTCCTGGCGAGTGCTGAGGCTTTGCATCTCGCTGTGAGCGCCCCCTCCCGAGCAGAGCTATAGGCTGTCCTCGTCATAAATCCCCAATGGATCTTCATCCTCGCACCTCGGTGCGACGCTGCAGTTCGTGCCAGAACGGCTTGTGACTGAAGATGCTGATTCATGTCGCAAGGTTCTAAACCTCCAATTGGGGCGAAGGAAACACATAAAATACATAAAACTTACAGACACCTGCTGCCTATTCTCGGAAGGACGCTTTTGCCAAAAATCGACACCGGTTCCGCTGGCTGAAAATCCGATCCCAACTGCAAGCCGGCAAACGTCTGGACATCTTCGAGGAAGGGGACGCAGTCCTGCGCCGAGCTGCCTACAATGCTGGGCGGGTCAAACTCGTGTTTGCATCCGGGTGCTTATGATGGACACTGCGAGATTGCGATTCTGCTAAGTTTGATCATCATACCAGCAAGTCGATACACACATGCAGGGCAGATGCTTCTCTCTCTCCCTCTCGCTCTGTCTTTCTTTCGTCAGGGCTATGGGCAAGGGGAAGTTCCGTTTCTCTCTCTCTCTCTCTCTCTCCCTCCCTCCCTCTTCTCTCCTCCAATTACTTTACCTTGTCTGAGTTCCCTATTATGCAACTGTCATGGGACTCCTCCATAGCCCCACCGCCCAAGACTCCTCTGCCAACTTCTCTGTCGAGCAGTTACCCCTGGATCAGCTCTCAGTCAACGTTTGGCGAGACTGCTGGCAAATGCTCTCCTTATCTCTGCTCCTTCGTTGTGTGAAGAGATGTCGTGGAAATGATGCACTTGATCAAAGGGAGCTCTCAAAGGCAGCCCCTGCTCGTCCCCTTCTGTGACCCAGCCCCTGCTGCAAAGGAATGCTATGCATCTCGGTTCGAATTGTGTAGGGAGCACTGCCAGTCCTCAGCATGGTACTCCCGCTCGTCGTGGCGGATGGCCACGGGCTTTCTCTCAAACCTCATGAGCTCAGCGAAAGGAAGGATTATGCGGTTAGGTTGATATTACACCCAGCCTTACATTGCAAATACAACATGTTCGTCACCCTGATCGTCAGTACGGAGTCTTCTCGCACCGTGCTGCAAAGGCTCCGGATCAACCCACCTTCCCCAAACCCGTCCGAGGCGCACATCAAAGCCTGCTAGCTTCGTCGGCATCACAGCGAGCCTCAGCCCAAGACAGACCAGAAGATCTCCAGAACCGATGCACAAGATGTCAACAAGCAACCGAACGGTCCTCACGCGCCGTGAGCAAGAAAAATAAACCTGGCTGACACGAGGTAGGGAGCAATCCCGGCCAGGTGGAGGCCACGTCGCGGATGCGCACCTCCGCAATGTCCTTTCAGTGGCCATGACACAGCAGTTAAGTTTGTGGAAAGACACCAGCGTCGTTCTCCGTCTCATGGAATGTTTTCAGTGCAACGTGGAATGGAGACGACTCCAGGCATGCATGATCACACTGACCCTTGGGCGATCCGCTCAAGAAGCTCATCAGATATTGGATCTATGTTCCAGTAGGCAAGATCACAATTTAAAGAAGGGTGCAGAGACAACGTTCACAAGGTGCAGGCAAGCAGCTGCCACTGGAATGACAGTGCTATGCGCGACCTGCTTTGCTGTCAGAGCTTGCTGGCCGGTCCAGCCATCCGGCTTATCATGCAATGCCCTGAAATGTTACAATATGGCAAAATTATGTAATGCAAATAAAGAGGTGCGATTTGTATACTTATCGCGTGATGCGGTTGTTTTGCGTGTGCTCAGCATTCGCCCGTGCTTGCATATGTAGCTATCGTCCTTTTACGTCTCACTTTCGCCGCATCCGCTTGGCTATACTATCAGCTTCGCGCCCAAAGTTTACTGCGCAGTGTTCTACCCTGATAAAAACAACTGAAAACGACGATGCTATCGCTTTCCGTGCCGCGCGACATCGACTACTGAGGCAATGCGTAATCAAAAGTGTCGACTGTCGTATATCACTCTATCATTCACAGTATGATACAGGATTGCTGGGCACCTCTAACGAACAGACCCCCCCACCCGAAAACCAATTCAAAAGCACTAAACATCTGTGAAACACATACAGACAAAACGAGAGACAGCAAAGCCCTCAACACCCCAAAGTCCCACGCTCACCTCGCCGAAAAGTCGAAATGTTTTCTACTCCTGGTGCAGTGACGGCACAACATGCACAATTAGAATTCGGAATGGCTCAGGACTAGGATTCAACACGATCCGACATTGGTAGCGCACCTGGCTGGGACCGTTCGCATAAGCAGCGAAAACGGACGGAGAGCCTCTGCATCTGCACACTTCACGCTGACAGCGGCATGCCAGCACTAAAGTGTGAACCAAAGCGGTGTGCGGGAGGAATTGACACTGGTTTCCACTATATAGCCATGACTGCATGCAGCAATGCTTCATGCAGACTGTAAATGGTGATTTCAGACCGCATCAACGGAGCCATCACGTAGTTGCCCAGAGGTCAACGCGAAGCCTAGAACCACCCCCGCCGTTGTCTTCCTACGGTCAACAACCTAATTGTGATCACCTGAAATACTACAATTATGGTACAACCGTAGTGTCGATGATGCTTGTACACTTCTATACACATGACAAAAACGACAATAACATTAGTTAATAGCTCGCGACGCGACTGTTGATTGTGAAGCTGGTGATGATGACATGATAGCAATCATGGCGACCAGCACTTCCGACTTTCTGAATCTGAAAACCCCGAACCCCACGACCAGCCGCGGCTCCCATGTTCGCTGGTCCAACTAACACGGTGTCGGAGACGTGTCCCTCCGTCCACTGCTCCCCGAGCACCCCAAGCATGTAGTTGATCACCTGCCGATGAAGCATCGGCAAACAAGAGCCAACCTTCTGACAAGGATGTTTAAAACAAGCCCGTCTGGGGTGAGATGCTCCGGTACTCTGCGATGATTGTCGACGGGGTCGGGCTCCATGCTGGAATCGACATCGAAAACACACGCAGACACATGAAAGTCCAAACTCTGACAGCCCTGGCCCAAACCATCTGTACACGGCTTTACACTATCGTCCTATCGGCATGCTGGCATCTACGATAGATGGATAGACAGATTTACGTGGTAAACTTCACATATGCATCTACATAGACAGAAACACGTGCATGTAAACATCCATCAATGGCACATACACTAACCCTCAAACCTGCACATGCAAGTACACGTACATCTGCATGATACATGTATGCACATGTACGCACAAAATTACATACATACACACATACATACATACATACATACATACATACATACATACACACATACATACATACATACATTCATTCATTCATACATACATACGTACATACATACACACACATACACACACACATACACACAGACATACATACAGACATACATACAAACATACATACATAAACACATACATACATACATACATACATACATCCATACATCCATACATGCATACATGCATACATGCATACATGCATACATGCATACATGCATGCATGCATGCATGCATGCATACATACATACATACAGACTCGAACAATTACATGCAGTTACATACAGATACATCAAGTGCATACAATCACATGCAATTACGTACACATACCATACACTTTCATACAATTGACAGTGGTTGACATGCGCCAGCATCCGCCAGCCTACTACACGCACGCGCTCCATTTTGAGACGCTCGATCTGGAGCTTCATGCTGAGAATCACTTGTCAACTGCAGAGCATTCAAGGGATGACACAAAATGTCCCACCTCCCCTCTCCAGTTCCAGGAACTGTACTCTGCAGGGCAGCGGAGATGGCTGCACAAAGCGCAGCAGGTGGGTACGGCGGAGCACGAACAGTCAGAAACTGGCTAGAGAGGTCGGTGCCTTGCAATAGAACTTGCTTGCGACCCGATGCCGAACATCTTCCCTGACAAGTGTACGCACATACATACATACATATATACATACATACATACATACATACATACATACATACATATGTGCATACATGCAGACATGAATATGCATACATCCATGCATGCATACATGCATACTTGCATGCATAAATACATCCGTATCTACCTACATACATACAGACCCAGACAAGTACATGCAATTACATACAAATAAACCAAAGTACATACAATCACGTAAACTTACGTACACCTACATACACTTTCATACATTTAACATCACATACAGTTACAGAATTATACACAATAAAACTGCAAGACCAGTACGCACAATTCCGACATACAGACGTACATACATACAGACATACAGACACACAGACATACGGCATGCAGACATGCAGACATCTTGGTCTCAAAACATACAGACATACACACCTACACACCTACCTCCCTCCCCCGGCTCCTTTGCTTGTGCCCATCCCACCCCACCTCCACCCCACCAACGGCACCCCCCGCCACCCCCCCATCGCACCACCACCCGCCCACGCACCTACCTCCATCCATCAATCAAGACAGACAGACAGACAGGACGGCAGGCAGACAGACAGACAGACAGACAGACATGCATACATACGGACAGACATACGGACATACCTACATACATACCTACATACATACATACATACATACATACATACACACATACATACATACATACATGCATGCATACCTACCTACCTACCTACCTACCTACCTACCTACCTACCTACCTACCTACGTACGTACGTACGCACATATACACACACGCACACACAGACATGCATACATAAACACAGACACGCATACATACATACAAACACACACACACACACGCACGCACATATATATACATATACGTATGTGTATATATGTGTATATATAATATATGTATGCACGTGTTCTGAGTCTCAGCAGCCGGGGCGTCTACATTGGCTCATGCGGTGCCTGAGCACCCATGGAATGGCCGATCAGGGTGACCGGAAGACCGCCTTCCACACATCTTGAAGCTTTGCCCGAGATCTAAGACCAAACTGGAAACTTCCAAGGTCCTGTTGCATAACTTCTTCGACTCAACTCTTCAGCACACTTGGCGGGTGAACCACGCAGAACTGGACCTGAACCACAACTAACTTCTTTGCACTTCTACACTTGATCATGAACTCAGCTCTGCCTAAACAAGTAGACTGAACTTCATGTGCATATTGAAGCGCTCGCAACCCCGAGGACATCCTCCTAGGAGTTAATGACATGATGTGGCGGACCTGCGATCTTCACTGCATGCTCGATGGTCTGCCTCGTGGCTTCTGTTAGGTGCTCCCGCGAAACACAGCAAACAGCAAAAACGGGGAGGGTGTCATATCGTGCCCCGGCGCCCTTGGAGATGTCTGAGCATTGGGTGGCCGGAGGACAACAGGGAGCGGTTTACGAATGTGAGGCAGTCTTGTGGACCTCGCTGGTTCGCAAGCCCAGCTGCTGGAACTGCTTTTGCAGCTCGTCCACGAAAAGCAGATCGCCCCACCTCACAGTGAAGACCCCAAACCCTAAACTCCGGTCCTAAATTGCCAAACCGCCCTTGCTTCTTTCGCTGGAAGCTGCTACAGCGATGGCGGAGTCGGCAAAAGAGCAGGCGACCATGAGGTAACATGACGGCAGGTTCTGACCTTTGCCAGCACATCCGAAAGGTTGCTGTGCGTGCCACCTGCATCTCAACTGATGACCTTTCGCATCCTTTCGCTGTTCGTGGCGCCGCAGGAGCCAGCCCCTCGCTCCCTCAACCTGGCCTGCCTGTCTCCCCAAGTTGAAAAGGCGGACATGGACGCCTCCGCCAGTCATAGTTGAAGGCCAGGCAGTTGTAGTTCGGGGACAAGTGCTCGATGAGGTTGTGCCAAAGATACCTGCAAGCAGGGCTTGGCTCTTCCTTACCGTCGGCGACACCCGAACAATCACGTGAGTAATGTGTCACTCCATGTCCAGAAAGGTTGACTTGATTGAAACTCGACCGTGCTGTCAGGGCACACGGGTGTGACAGACGACTCGGGCCCAGGATTCAGTGTCCGAATGCCATCCAAACCACGCACCGGCTGCACGTCAACGTTGGTGTACCTTGGATGCCCGCTGCGAGTTCATCAGAACTCTACTGTGTCTGTGCAGCTTCACATACCTAGCAAGACTCGCCATACCATGAACACCTAAAGAACAACCGGCCTATGGCTCGGGTTCTCAAAACTTCAGGTGACAAAGCGAACGCTGAAGCCTCGGGCATCACTGTAAGATGAAAACAGAGAAAGGCGCGGCTTCCAACCCTACTCCCGCAGTATCCCGTGGAGATGATGCCGGAATCATAAGGGTCAACCTCTAGAAACGCGCTTGGACCAGGCGAGGTGGCCCAGTGCTGGTCTTGACCTGAGATTCCGCGCGGACTGAAGTCCTACACCTGATTGCCACCACACGGGGGTCAACATCATCATTACCACCATCACCATCACCATCGCCATCACCCTCCTCCTCCTCCTCATCCTCAGCCTCAGCCTCATCATCATCATCATCCATCATCATCCATCATCATCATAATCATCATAAACATCATCATCATCACCATCATCACCATCCATCACCATAATCGTCATCTTCATCCTGATCATCATCATCATCATCATCATCATCATCCTCATCCTCATGATCATGATCATCTTGTCGGCATCGCCGTCCTGGGTCATCTTGCTTGGCTTAACATCACCATCGTCATCACCTTGTCACCATGGCCATATTCAGTCTCATCACCGATACCGTCAGCATCACATCGTCATCAACATCATCACCACCATCATCACCATCACCGCCATCACCGCCATCATCATCATCATCAACAACAACATCATTGTGACCACCGCAACCACCACCACCGCCGCCGCCGTCGCCACCACCACCACCACCACCACCACCACCACCGTCATCATCAACTCCTCACTTTCGTCAGGCTCATCCACATCGCCATCACAATTGTCAGCAACCTTGTCATCACCTCATTCAGCATCGTCATCCTGATCATCAGCATCATCATCATCGTCATCGTCATCGTCACAGCCACAGGCATTGTCTACCTCACCATCAACCTCGTCGGCATCTTCCCTATCAACAAAACCATCATCACGATCATCATCATGATATCCATCATGCAACGCTATAGAAACCATCCTCCACATCGGCATCATTCATCATCATCGTGCTCACCAGCAACATCATGTATCATGTTCCTCATGATCCAGATCAGCACAGTTCCGCAACGCTAGCCATCAATCCGGCCTGGTCTTCCTCTTCAGCAAAACCAAAACCAACAGCAAATAAGAGCATCCTCATCGTCATTGCCTCTGCATCACACGTGCCACCACCAAATATCGGGCATTGACACAAGACTCCCCATCGCCGTTAGCACTACGACTACCAAGGTCAAAGCAACCTGTACCAATGCATGGTAGCAGGATACTCCACCTCCAGCAAGAACACGCAAGCAAGCAATAACAAAAGAGCAAGCCTGATCCAAAAACAAGCGCAATATACAGCACATAGTCTACAGCTCTATTGATTGTGGAACGTCACCCATTGCTGCGGCCATCTGAGCTGAAATCTAGGAACACCGTGTCTAATCAGCAGAGCATTACATGTCAATGCATAATGTTGTCACTTGGCCAAATACCATGCTGCATAGCGAGACGCAGTACAGTTTTTGACAAGACGTGAAGCATGGCCCGGTGCTTCAGGCCGACTGCAGGAAAATGCCTGTAACAACATTCCACTGGCAAACCTTTAGCACTCTGTTCCTGCCTAGTCTCGCACCCGAGCCTAACATATCCTAAAGCAGTGCTAGGTAAGACTATGATACATGTCTGCTGGTAGGTCCTGGCTCTGGCCAAAGTCGTAGAAGCCAGCCAGCAACCTGAACCTTCCAGCCCACTATCATCACGCAGATCCCCAAACCCGAAAACCTCACGAATCCAGAAACACTTTACACCCTGCAGCTGAAGATTGCAAACTGCTTGAAACTTGTAAACCTTGCCCGCAAGCCGGCGCCCAGATCCCTTCTTGAAGCTGGTACAAGTACACACAATAAACCTGAGCCCTGACCTGAACCCTTGTACACCGAAAGCTGCATCTCTTGAAGCCCGCGATACTCGACAAACCTTGATGGTATGACTGTGCGGGGCTCTTAAATTCAACTGCTTAGGCTGGAGGGGGATGTGGTGAGGCACATCCTTGTAGGGTGCGCTGCCAAGGCGCTGTCTCCACCCCAGCCCTGGAGGTCGCTGGCTCCAGCTTCAGGCCCAGGCTTTTCCTCGCAGATCCAGGCATCCCGGACCGACAGGGAAAATCGTCAGGAGGAGCAGCCTAACTGACGTAAAAGCGGTACATGCAGGTGCTTGAAACACACACACACAGAGACACAGACAGACATACACATACATGCATGCATACATACATATACATAGATGTACACACATACGTACATGGATGCACAATACATACGAACCTAAGTGCATACAAACGTACGTATGCACAGCCAACTACACTATACACACACACAGCATGTACGTGTGGATGTCTGTACGTGTACGTGTGCATACGTGGTTGTTGCTATATGTATGTGACTGTATGTGTGTATATATATATGTGTATATATATATGTATAAATATATATATATATCTCTCTCTCTCTCTCTCTCCCTCTCTCTTTCGGCAGGG
Source organism: Symbiodinium necroappetens (assembly GCA_905231915.1). NCBI lineage: Eukaryota > Dinophyceae > Suessiales > Symbiodiniaceae > Symbiodinium > Symbiodinium necroappetens. The sequence continues at coordinate 21,560 of CAJNJA010026630.1, read as the reverse complement.
TTATGGGCAAGAAGAGAATCCCCTCTTACAGTATCTCTCTCTCTCTCTCTCCCTCCCTCCCGGGCATAGGGGTCGATCAAGGCTCCTGGGCCTTTAGCCCACCCGCAACTGTTTTGCGGGGACATGGGGGGTGACGAGCGAGCATAAAAAAATTCGACAGCAAATGCGTTGGTGATTGTATGCTCTCAATGACACATGCATATACTATATGTTTCCCCTTTCCACTTAGGAGGGAAGTAGAGATAGTTTCAGGCCTGAGGGTGCGAGGAACAATGGAGAGGGGACACATATGTATATATATATATGTATGTATGTATGTATGTATATATATATATGATGCAGGGCTGCCACAACCCCCCCTCCGCCCCATGGTATCCTCCGCCCCCTCCCCCCCATGGGGTGGGGTCTGTGGTGGTACCCTTCCCCATCCCACCCCGCCCCTGTGGTTTTCGTTCTTGTGGTGGGCTTTGCCCCCCACGCAACACGTGTGACACATGGATCTGTTGTCACGATCAGCGACTCAACTACTGCTACGTGGAACTTTAAGAGCACTTGTTCCGATCTTTTCCACCACCATTCATGTCTACAACTGCATTATGTTCGTGCGGCCCGCATCCGCCGTTCCTGAAGTTGTTATGTGTTACTCCTTATCTTCTTTCTTGCTGTGGCACCGGTGGTACTGCTCATGATGTTATGCTGCTCTAGACTCTAGACGGCGACGCGAGTCGACAAACAGATCATCTTTGACATCATTCTCAACATCATCATTGTCGTCGTCATCTTCATCATCAGTACCATCCAAACTAGCTGCAACCATCACCATCGCCATACAACCCTCTCAAATAAGCAGGAAACTACTGCGCAGCTGGCTGCTTTCCGCGCAGGGCAGGAGAGGGAGGGGCGGGGACGTGCGGCACAGGGCCGGAAAATTTCAGCCACACCGGGGGCGGGTGGGGGGCGGGAGGTGGGGGCCCGGGACCCGAGAGCATATAAATACGTGTATGTATACACACACACAAACACACGCAAATGCAGATGCACGTGCATAAACATAAACATGTACAAGCACATACACACATACATGTAAATATATGTAAATGTACATATGCATACAAACCGATATCTTCATCTATATACACATACACATACATATATGCATACACAAATGTGTATACATGTAAACATATAAACATGTCTATGCGTTCATACATGCATACATACATTTACGGCGTATATGCGTATATGCATATATACGTATATACATATATACACATATACATATGTACATATATGCATACATACACATAAGCACATAGATGAGTGTACTATGTAGTGCATGTACTGTACGTGCTGCATGTACTTGCTGCAATGTGTGACACTGAAAGTAACACGTATATATATAGAGAGAGAGATTTATATTTATACATATATGTGTGTATATATATATGTTTATGTATATGTATATGCATATATATATATATTTATTTATTTATTTATATAAAAGTGTGTATGTATATACACGCATATATATATATACATATGTAGATAGATACAATTATTATGTGGACATATAAACATGTGTATGTATATATATATATGCATATGTGTGTATTATACATTTTCACTTTGTCAACATCCGAGACGCATGATGTGGGGTCTTTTGAGGATCTCCGAGATGCTGACAAACCTCACTCGACAGCTCTTTGGTCGACTCTTAATCGCTTCAATCTTGCAGTGGCCCAATTCCAGCAGATTGCGCCAAGACATACAAGTGAAGGCTTGCAAGCATGAGACTGTTGTCATCCAGCTGCGAATCCCGCTTGTAGTCAGGAATTTGCTTGAATTTTGATCTCAGCATTGAGGAGGTTTGGTTGGAGAGCTCGGCACTAGCAAGCATTGACAGAGGCGAAGATGAACTTAAGGGCAGCCAAAGCCGCACGATTCGTGGATGCTCATCCTCGGCTGCGGCTAGACACAAAACGAATAGCATAGATCGAAGCCAGTTTAGCGAAATCAGTCCAGCCCTACAATGGATTGGGGGTGGCACTGCAAACCTGTTTTCCTGCAAAGTCGCAGCTGGATCCGTCAATTCGGCAGGTGAGATCATGCAGCTGGTCTCAGGGTGTGACTGCGACCGTCAGGGTGGTGGTGCTTGTGCTCGCATTCAGCTCCGGGCTCGGACAGCAGTGAGGTGCCCAGCTCTGGACGTCTCCGCCTGAGCAGCTTGCCTTGCAGTCCTCACGTGGCCCACTTGCGGGGCAGGTGCACCACAATACACCGTCGCGCCAGAAGGTGTCACCTTTCTCCTCCACCTCCTCACAGCCTTTCATCAGGCTCGCAACCGCGAGCACTGCGCTTGCTTTCAGGACACGGCATCTCATGTCAGCAGCCCAGGCTGAACTTAGTACCTAGTGTGACGAAGGGCCGCTTTTAAGCTTTTGGCTATCGCAGGGAAAGCAATGACGTCCGGCTTGGAGTTGCCACGTAAACGGAATGAAATGTTAGAACAATGTCACTGACCCCCGGGAGCCCGCAGCTGCAGCAATCCTCAGGCGCGAAAGGACCTGGGAGGAATTCTGACTGCGTACGAGCAGCCTCACCATCGCAATGGTCGCAAAGGAAGCCTGGAGAGGTTCAGAGCTGTGAGGGTTTCTCGGAAGCTGCGACACTGCCCTCCACACTCTCAAAGCCTTTGATGCACCCAAGCTGCTAGCCCCCTTTGTCGCACAGGCTTGGAGCGCACAAGAGGCCAGGCCGTGCCTTTGCACGTGATTGGAGTGAGATCTTCCTGCTCTATAGAGCCAGCCAGAAACCCCTCGGAGATGCACACCTCCTTTGCGTGAGCTCCCAAGAGAACCTGGTAGACTGATCGAATACAAACATGCGTCCCCAACAACAGCACCACATCAACTCTGATTTGATCTCCGTACTACCTGGACAGGCTGAAGGCATTTGTGTGCCACCATCCGGAACAAAAAAGGATCCAGCAATTGAATTTTTGAGGAGCATGTTGTTTGACTATTTGGAGATAGGCAACATTGATTGCTTGCGATCAAATATGACCATGAGACCTGCTGGTTGCATGTATGCGTCAGCATATGTCTCCAGCAACCGTTCAACCAGTCAGATTGGGGGGGGCGGGGGGGTTCTTGTCAAAACAGTCCTGGGCCATGGGTTTTCGGAATTAAATACTACCTGGTTTAACGGGTCTGCATCTCAGGATATGACCAAAGAGCTTCAATTGGCTTTTCTCCATGTGTCACCGAAGTGCTCAAAGTTAGCGTGATAATTCTGGCATATTCCTGGTACATCCGTTGACTGTTTGTTCTCCACCAATATGGGAGACTTTGCCAGGATGCGTCTCAGGCTTTGGTTGCAAAAATGCCTTTAGTTTGGATATTTCATCATTCGTCATTCGTATACATTGAGGCCCCTTGCAAAAGCTTTGACCTTATGATTGCATGTTTTACTTAGATGTTTCATTTCATTGATGCTTTAGCAGTTTTTCCAAAAATGCTTAGGTCGATTGCAAGTTGATATACAATCTCTGAATCTGCTAGCATTTCCGCCTTATTGTCGAATGAGTCTGTGAGTACAGAGCCTAAGTATGTGGCTGATCTGTGTCTGGTCCTCAGAAAAACGTACTGATGATACTCTTTTGTTTGCTGTATAGGGGTCACGCAGTTCCCATTGTGAAATTTCAACCCATAATACCCACTATGCTTTTCAATTGCATGCAATAGCCTGTTAATACACTACGTGTTAGCTCCAAATATTAGCGTCTCACCTGCAAAAATGTGAGATTTCGGAGAAGCAAAACCATCTTATTGACTGGAGTTGTCCCGGTGTTGTCTGTTCGCACGGACATGTTATTTTAAGAGATTGCCCTCTGGAAGCCAAGGAGAGTGAGCCGAGTCGCACCATGACGACCACACGCTTGCCGACCTCCAGCTCCTGTCGCCAGCGACCCGCGGTGCCATGCGGCTACCATACCGAAATATTACTGCATCTCAACACTGCGAGAACATGTCCCGCTGTTCGGCATGGTACAGAAATACAAAAGAGCACGAAGGAAGGGAAGAAAGCGAGACATACAAGGTATGTGAGATCACTGCCTGAAGACTAGTTGGCTCTGCCGCCCGCACCAAGTGTTCTCGGGATGCTTTGCTGCGCTTCATGCAAGAGGAGCCCCCGCCCCTGGAACTATTCTCGAAACCAACCAACCCTCACAACCCGAAGCCGGGAGAAGTCTAATTTCCCTCGGCAAGCCCTTAAAGGCGGACCCAATTTTCCAAGTCCTCATGGCTCTCGATTTTCGTGGATCCGATGCCCATGGTATCACAGTCGAGCCGCGTTTCTTTGCAATCCTACAACTTTCGGATGCAAAGTTGGTAGCCAAATACCAGAAGAGTGGCGACTTGCGGTAAAAATCTGGAACTCAAGGTGCGGTGCACTGAAGACCCAGACTGGCATGAAAGATCTACCTGTATGGCGGCAACTGGATCTGACGAGCTTGAGCCACTACGACAAGTCCGACCGCCACGAACTTCATCTTTCAACCGTCGTGCAGCTGCGACGCTGCAGTGGCCTTGACCGACACCAGCTCTTGTGCCAATACCTCACGAAGAAGCGATACCAGCGATACGCGATGTACCACAGTCACGAGCACCTCTGAGGATTTTGAGACTGAAGTCCCAGGAAAACGGAAGACCGCGCCTACAACCCCTAGCTCCACCAGTTCTCCAAAAAGCGATGCTGGGGCCAGCGGGTTTCCAGAGAAAACATACAAGCCGATAAGCAGCACCTTCACAAACCCTGAACTTAGACGACACAGAACGATTGCATGGACTCTTGCGAACTCCGGAACACTGGTCTCGAGACTTCTGACGGGGACCGCCTCGCGGAAAAGCCCGAGGAGCTGCTCCGCCTGATCCGCGCAAACGTCCAGAGGAAGGAGCTCGCTCTGCTCTGCCCTGCTCCAGTTAAAGCTAAGGCCCCATGTTGTTTGAAGCTTGTCCAGCGGCCTCGACGCGAAAGTCATCTTCGGACTCCCGGGCCGCCATTCGGTGTCTTGGAAACCGCTTCAACCCCAAAGCGCGACCCTGAACCTAGCCGCGAAACTGTAAAGTTTTCAGACTGTAAAGCATGAACCCCGAGCCTTTAACATCAACCTTCCCGTGCCTGGATCCTTTCACTCATCTGACAATCACATAATATCGGTTATAAGTTATGTCTTCTACTATCACATCCGTTCTGGGCCACAACAGCGGCGGAAGCGTCAACGAAGCTCCCTGGGCCTCTACTGTATGCAAAGCTCTACCGTCGCTGCTCCCTTTTCCGCTCGCTTAAAGCCCCTGTGGCTGGGTCCCTCGGATGGCTCAAGGCCGGGCCCTGACGTCCACGTTCCGGGGAGCCGGCTCACCACATCGAGTCTTAGAGCGGAGCCCTCCATCTCCCCCCCGCGCTGTAGTGTAGCTTGGCTCTGAAAACTATGTGGGATTCTGTTAAGGCTCGGCAAGAACCTTTCGCGAGCGACACTCATGGTCGTTTGGGCGCTAAGATAAAGGCTAGCCGCAGGCTCGGGCGAAGAAGTTTCCGTGTCATGTCTTAGGCCTTTCTACCCTGCGGCTGGCAGCCGGGCAAATGGCCCAAGTTAGATCGCTGAATATCGCTGGGAAGGTGAAACCCTACACAGGTCGATACAAATCTCTCCCGCCCTCGCTGCCGTTACATTGCGATTCCATGTTTGCTATTGCAGATAAGTTCTTGCAAGCCGTGGCATCTACGAAGAACTGGGAAGCAGAGGATGGCAGAGGTTCAGAATTGCACAACCCTTCATTGCAAGCATCTGAAGTTTCTTTGCGTTCTCATGGGTCTTTTGCCGTCGACGTATAGCATACCTTGCTTCGCTTCATGGTAGGTATAATACACGGCTTCTAAAGCACAGAGCTGCGAAAAGGTCGTCATCGGAAACTTCGACGTGTCCGGATAAGCAAGCTCTTCGCAGCAAGATGGGGTAGAGCTCATCTTGCAGACCTGGACTACCCCTAGAGCCGAGATGACAGATTCAGGGTTGCTTCTTGGACAAAGGTCTAGTTGGGACTGGACTGGCAGCTCGTATTGAGGGGAAAGCTTCTTGGGCCGAGCCGACTGGGTTCCAGCTGAAGGGATGCGCTTCCGAACCCAACGAAGTCTGTAACCTCAAGATTCACGACAAAAGCCAACGAGACCGGTGGTGCTCTTTGTGGCGTGGGATATGAAAGCGTCACAATTGAAGAACGGACGCTCTATGTAGCAGCAGCGTTGCAAACGTTTTTGTGCCTGGGGCCCCAACTTCAGCTTGACACGCTGAGAGAGAGATTCCCAGATCGGAACTGCCTCCAGGCATAGACCTCAGAGCTTTTGTCGGCGCTTTGGTCTTCGACGGCGTGTCGGCTTCGGTTCTCTGGGATCACAGTGCTCCCTGCCATGCAGAAGAAGAGGGCGTAGAGCACACCGCGAAGCAACAGCGACCTGTTGATACCACATTTGCTCCGCTCTTGGACTGTAGCCTCGCTGTGCTTTCGACATCTTGTACGCATGATAAGCATCCTTGCACACATGTGTATGAACAATGATGTACACACACATACATGTATGTATGTATGTATGTATGTATGTATGTATGTATGTTTGTTTGTTTGTATGTTTGTATGTTTGTATGCATGTATGCATGTATGCATGTATGCATGTATGCATGCATGCATGTGTGTATGTGTATGTGTATGTGTATGTGTATGTGTATGTGTATGTGTATGTGTATGTGTATGTGGCGTATGCGTATGTGTATGTGTATGTGTATGTGTATGTGTATGTGTATGTGTATGTGTATGTGTATGTGTATGTGTATGTGTATGTGTATGTATGTTTATGTATGTTTATGTATGTTTATGTATGGTTATATATATATATGGTTATGTATGGCTATGTATCTATGCATGTATGTAATCATGTATGTATGCATGCATGCATGCATGCATGTATGTATGTATGTATGTATGTATACGTATGTATACATATGCATCTATGTGTATATATACATATACATATGTGTATATATGCATACGTAAACATACATACATACATACATACATACATGCATACATACATACATACTTACTTACCTACCTACCTACCTACCTACCTACCTACGTACTTACTTACTTGCTTACTTGCTTGCTTACTTACTTACTTAAATATATTTATATATATATGTGCAAGCTGATTGAAACGGTTTGCAACATCTATATTTTCATGTGCTCCCGACTCACGGCATGAAGGAAATACCCGGTACACGGCGAGAGCGAGGCCGCTCCCACGTCACTGGCAACGTGTGATAGTCCAGAAACTGAGCACGGTATATCAACTAAAGCCAACGAGGCTACCGAGAGCCAAACACCGAGAGAGAGCGTACCCTGGGTGTGTCATCAAACGCAGTTGGTTGTGGACTTGCAGCAAATGCTTCTGTGCTGTTCACATAACCAGACACCCACCTGGAAGCATAATCCTGTATGCATCGCCCTCACATTCTGTGATCCGGAATGGCTCTAATGGCTCTAGGGTGTAAACCATTGCCTTGGTTCGGAAATTCTGGATTTCTCGGTAAATGCTTATGTGTACATTGTCCATCAGTGAAAGTCGATGGCTTACCCAGGTTACCCAGGTCCATCCATCCATCCATCCATCCATCCAGACATTCATACATAGCTACATACTGTGCATACATACATACATACATACATACATACAGCCAGCCAGTCAGCCAGGCAGACAGACAGACAGACGGACACACAGACGGACAGAAAGACAGACTCAGGTGGCAGCATCCATGTGTGCATTTGCTGGGGCGTGCTGTTCTGGGTTGGAATGACTCATGGCTCCAACTCCCAGCTTCTCATGCCATCTAGCTCGGCATGTAGTTGCTTGCAGCCGTAACTTGCAGAAGCTTGCAATGTTCCAGGCCTTGTCGCCTGTGATTTTCCAGAAGCCTCCCCAAGGCAGAAAATCAACGCAGACTGCGCCACAATGAGTCACACAGGCTCTAAACACGTCAGTGCGCATCAGGTCCTGCAGTCGATTAAGCTTCGAGGCATGCCTCTTACCTCTTGCAGTTCTACTCCTGGAATCCCGCCAGCAGCGCCCTAAGACCCTCGGACCTGCTTCAAACCTGGAAAAACCCGAACAGCCCAAATCCCAACACACAGGAAGCCCAGAACCTCTGAACTCGGCTTCGAGGAGGGCGTCGGAGGTTTTGGAGGAAGAAGCGACCTTGGCGGTGCAAGAGCATGCAAAAGCTTACCATCAGAGTGCAAAGCTGAGCGAAGCTGAACGCACAGACCGGCCGACCACACCGCCGGGCAGGCAAGGCAAGAAAGGCAAAACAGGCAGACGCGCACGGGCCACCGGGCTCTCGCAACCACTCGAGCAGCTCCTAAGGCCAAAGCAGCTTTGGCGACGGAACCGAGACTCTAAGCACTTACGAGAAACTCCGTGCTGCGCTTGAAAACTTTTTAGTGCTCTTTCTGCATATGGCGGCAAGGGCGACTCCCTCAGACAAACCCATACAAACCTGGGCCAACGACCCCATCCTCAATCTCAAACCCAACAGAAGAGGAACCCAGTCCTTGGCAGCAGTAAGGATGGGCGTGATGAGGGCACCAAGCAGCACCTGCGACGTGTCTTGTGCACTCAGGAGATACTGCCCCTAGCCCAGCATGCCCAGACGGAGTTCGTCCAATCCTTGCTTGGCATTGCTTGGGTGCACTTCCTCGAGAAATGCACGTTTGAAAGACGACTGCACCGGAATCTACCTGTACAAATCTCTCTTCAGAGATCCCTGTCGGAGCAAGCCGAGGCAGAACTCCCCCTAAAGCTCCTGGCCTCGAGCCATGCACTCCTGCGCAAATCGGGGAACCCCAGAGCATCTCTGCACGGGAACAGATGAAAATCCTCCTCAGAAACAAAGCAACTCCAAGCTCACCGACCTCCAGTCACCCATTCCCACAGCCCGTCCTCAAAGTGCCGACCCACCTTGGCGAGGTCAATAGGTCGGCAGGGATCGGAGGATGATCAACGCAGATAAGGTCATTGTCGTTTGTCGCAGGCATGATCGACATCCCCACAATCAACTCACGAAGAAGGCAAACAAGTAGCCCCAAATCACCTGCAGTAGAAATCTTTGCCCAGCAGCTCTGAGATGACGGACTGTGGCGCATCTTGCGCCTGTCAACCCCATGACTTCTGAGATTCTGTCAGATTTTGCCCTCATTGTTTGGCCATAGTCGGGTTTAGGGCTGCATTGAACCTGAAGAGCGGAGCTGCTTGGATGTTCCCTTGAACGTGATGCTGGAGGCTGTGGAAAAACTTCGGGCACACCAGAGGTGCACGCTGACTGGCCTGTTTTTCTCTGTCAGAATGCTGGGTGTCTTCGTGGCGCCTCAGATCAAACGGGATGACTCAGGATGACTGTTTGCAGCTCATCGCAGGGTAGGTGCAGGTGGAGGGCCCTTTTCCCAAAGCCGCAACGGCTCAGGGATGACCTAAGAGTAACCCTGCATTGCTTGACACCGATGGCCAAGTCACAGCATTCCGCAAACTCGAGGCCCTTTGTCAAGACGCTACAATAAGACAATTGGACTGTGTAGTCGCTGGGGACGGGCCCAAGGTTCGGATGCTTCGCTGCTTCGAGTTTCGAATCCCAGTGGCTGACGCTGCGCGCGCGAGCAGCCACCGCGGTCCGAGGACTCGCCGGGCCGGGTTCTGGCCAGGACAAAAAAGAAGAAGACAAGAACAACGCCGTGATGATGGCTACAGCGGCAGTGATCGAAGCATGCAGACCAGTCGATCCAGTCGTCGCGGCGGCAGCAGCAGCAGGGGCAGCTGGGCAGAGCAATGTGCAACAGTTGCTGTTGGTGTTGGTGTTGCTGGCAGCGGCGGTTGTTGGGGTGCTTGTGTTGGGGATGTTGGTTAGTCTTATCGTTGTTCCTGCTACTGCTACTGCCTTGTTACTACTGGTTCTGGTATTACCAGTCTTCTAACTGTCATCATTTTGGTTGTCGTTGCTGTTGATGTTGTTGCTGTGGTTGTGGTGGTTGTTATTGCTGTTGTTGTTGGTATTCGTGTTTGTGTTTGTATTGGTGTTGGTGCTGGTGCTTGTGCTGGTGTTGGTATTGTTGCTGTAGTTGTGGTCGTTGAAGTTGTCGCTGTTGTTGTGGGTTTATCTTCGTGCTGTTGTGGTGGTTGTTGTTGTTGTTGGTGGTGGTGGTGGTGTTGCGGTGTTGTGGTGTTGTGGTGGTGTTGTGGTGTCGTAGTGTCGTGGTGGTTCGGGTTGCTGTTGCGGTTGTTGTGGCTGTTGTGGTTGCAGCTGTGGCTGCTGATTGAAGTTGTGGCTGTGATTGCGGCTGTTGTTGTTGTGGTTGTTGTTGTCGTTGCGCTTGTTGTTGGCTGTTGATTGTTGCTTCTTGGTTCTTGGTTCTTGGTTCTTGGTTGTTGGTTGTTGTTTGTTGGTTGTTGTTTGTTGGCTGTTGGCTGTTGGTTGTTGTTGGTTGGTTGGTGCGTGTTGTTTGTTGCTTGCTGCCTGTTGCGTGCAGCTTGTTGCGTATTGCTTGTTGCGTGTTGCTTGTTGTGGGTTGTTTGTTGTGTGTTGGTTGATATGTGTTGGTTGATATGTGTTGTTTGTTACTTCCTATTTGTTGGTTTGATGGTTGTTGCTTGTTGTTTGAGGTTGGTTGTTTGTTGTGTGTGTTGTGTTGTGTGTGTGTGTGTTGTGTGTGTCGTGTGTGTCGTGTGTGTCGTGTGTGTCGTGTGTGTCGTGTGTGTGTCGTGTGTGTCGTGTGTGTCGTGTGTGTCGTGTGTCGTGTGTGTCGCGTGATGCTTTTGCTTGTTGCTTGTTGCTTCTTGATTCTTGCGTCTTGCTTGTTCTTGCTTATTGCTTGTTGCGTGTTGCTTGTTGCTTGTTGCCTGCTGCATGTTGCTTGTTCTTCTTCTTCTTCTTGTTGCTGTTGTTGTTGCTTGTCTGTCTGTCTGCCTGCCTGCCTGCCTGCCTGCCTGCCTGCCTGCCTGGCTGGCTGGCCGTCTGTCTGTGTGTCTGGCTGGCTGTCTGTCTGTCTGTCTATCTGTCTGTCTGTCGATCTCTTTGGTTGTTTGTTTGTTTGTTCGTTGTTTGTTCGTTTGTTCGTTTGTTCGTTTGTTCGTTTGTTCGTTTATTCGTTTGTTCGTTTGTTCTTCTGTTCTTTTGTTCGTTTGTTGGTTTGTTGGTTTGTTTGTTTGTTTGTGCGTGCGTGCGTGCGTGCATGCGTGCGTGCGTGCGTGCGTGTGTTTGTTTGTTTGTTTGTTGGCTGCCTGTTGGTGCATCAGTTTCTCGTGCACTGTGGGCAGGATGAGGCCTCCGATGACGACATTGCAAGAGTTCTTACGCAGCTGCTGCTTGCAAGACCGGAGGCGGAGCCAACTCTGAGCCTTGATCGCAGCGAGCGGTAGCAGTGGAGCTGAAACCGCAGGTCAAAGCTCGTGCGGGCGTGTGCGGGTTCATGTCGGTTAATGATCACGGGGGAGCGGGGGGAGGGGGGGGGGGGTTGCGGTGCATGCATGCTTGCTTTGAGGTTGGCTGTCCTCAACTGTGTTGCCGCTATCCCTGGCGAATTCGGCAGAAAGACACGTGGAGGCCTTGTTGATCCACCTGAGATCGTGGATCTCCCGGAGGCGGCAAGCTGTGCTCTGCTTTGAAGCTTTGCTCGTTTGTGCTCGCGTCGGAAGGTGTCCCTGGATGTCCCGGTGGCAGACCGGCCGAGGCAGCTAAACTGAATGCAAAGCAATGCCCTTTGAGATGCGCGCGTTTCAGGCTGCGTTTTGCGACGTGCAACTACTTCGTGGGCGAGGAGGAACTCAAAGTTGAAGTACAGGCAGACCCTGCGGTCGACTAATCACACCTGGAAAATTCAATGTCATTTGGCAGGTCTTGCGGTCCGGCAACCTGAACTGCGAGCATTTGCCTCAAGAGACTCAAGATGTGTAAACAGCTGCTCAGCTCTTGCAGACCCGCCAAGATCTCAGGTCCAGAGTACAAATGCACACACGGGATCTATCTGCGAAGGCCAAGTTCTCGACATTGGTCGGCAACACCTGTCAACCAGCTCCGCTGTGCGATGCCATTACGCGGTCTCTATAAGTCACACAGACAGGCCGGCATTAACTACGTGCACGCGAGCAAAATGTGTCTTGCCTCGAAAGTGGCTGCACTATGCTGCACCTGTTGTGGCTGGCCCTTTTCGCTATTGCTGTGGCAGTTCGATCGATGCCCTGCCGTGCACACCATTGCATATCTACTTGGTGCAAGGGATGTGGAACGCAAATCTTGTGGTCTCGAGGATGCGATGCGTGACAGAAACCGAGGCTTGTTTTCAAGCCTCAAGCGGAAAGCGTCCTTTTCAGTGTGGACCTGATAGCGCTCGGCTCAGCCTGCTGTTGCTGCAATTTCATGATATTTAATGTCAAGTCTCTTGTTTTGGCTGCAATCCTGAGGCAAGCGACGAGTGGTCGCCCACCCTCGAATTTGAGGTGATGCCCATGGTATCCCATGGTTAGATATGTGTCGCAAGCCGCATCTTCAATTCGGCCGATTAAGGTGGTGCTTGATCCAACAACGGTGACAAATGCCGACTTGGACGCCTACGGAGCCCGCTCTCGTGTTAAGATTGATGACAAGGACCCATGATTTGATTCGGCACATGCCTCACAGGTTTCTGTTTGTAGGAAAAGGTCATGTTGTGCAAGGCGCTTAGCTGATGTTACGACTATGCTTGTTGTGTAAGGAATGTGAGCTTGTAGGTAGGAACAAACCCTGGCGTTCGACCGCAGCTTGTAGCTCGAATCGCCGTTTTCGACATCTTTCGCCTTCCAATGTCTATCTCGCCATCGCCATGTCGTTTGGTGCCGACTCCTGGGCCGCCCTCACCGCGGAACTCGCCGAGCACGGCGGGGTGGACCCGAGCACTGTCTTGACGTCGACGCCTTCGGCATCATCTCGCATGGGGGGAAACGATTGAAATCGCCACTTCGCCCACTCCGCGCATTATGGACACAGGTGGCATTATGCCTGCGCCAGCAACTGTTATGTCAGGGGGCCCCCGGGTGCAGACACGGGCGCACCTCTTTATGGCCGATTTCGTCGCTGGCCAGTGGCTCGGAGCTGACGCGGGTTCTTTCCCCTGGGAAGAATTTGCTCGAACGCTTCTTTTCAGGAAGGGGTGGCGACAGGGACACACATCAACGCGCTGGGGCGAAACCGCCCATCCCAGCTGACGACGACATGCCGGTTGAGGGCCCGGCAGCGGCGCCCGCTAGCCCTCAACACTGGCTTGGTTCGCAGCCAGAGGAATGAGGGACTCCGGTTGGGCACCTCCCCGCCTGGCATCACGGCCGCCGCCCACCGTAGTGCCGGCACGGCATGGGCGAGGGCGGACTGCAGGCCGTCATCATCGACCCATCCTCCTTGACAACACCGGGGCCGGCCAGGAGGAGAGCCTGTCGGCTTTGGCGCAGGCGTCAGGAACATCGCTGTCTGTACCGTGCGCCTCCATGAGCTCGTGCTGGGCATGCCGGCAACGAAAGGCGGCCCTGCCGGTCTCGGCTTTGGCCCGGGCCGACCTGCCTCAGCGCCGGGTCTCAGCCCGCACTTCACTGGCGGCCAGCCAACCTCAATCGGTCCTTGGTTGACTTCCGCGACAACTCGCCAAGTCGACTTATAAGAGGCCTTCCGGATGCAGTTCGCACTATGACCGAAAAGGGGCACTGCACCGTTACTGTGAGAGGTGAAAGTCGTTACCGGGCCCTTTGTTTTGCCAGCAGTCAAGGGTGAATAAAAAAGAAGAAGGCGTTACTTTTAGTGCTTAAGAGGGGTTTAGGTAACCCCAACTTTAGTACGAGGGGATGGCTGGATCGCATCGATCCAGCATGCAAGAGGGCATTCCCGTAAAACACAATGATGCCACGTATGTGTGTCTCGAACGAGTGCTTGTGGAACTCAGCGTCTACATGAGGAATGGCTGGTTTTGACGTGTTGTGAAGCCACTTGTGTCTCGAGGTGGTGCTTGCGAAATCCAGCGTCTACATGGAAAATGGCTGGTTTTGATGTGCCGTGATACCACTTGTGTCTCGAAGGGGTGCTTGTGGAATCGAGTGTCTTGATGGGAAATATGAAATATGTGTTGTGATGCTGCGGATGTATGTCTCGAACGCCACTTTCGACGGCGTGAGGCGACTTAGGGCCGGCACCTGGTTGAACACATGTGTGATAACTGGAGGTCGCGAGGTGCTCGCGCAGGCGTCGCGCAAGACTAAGTAAGTACTACACTCAGACTGCCAGTTATCACTGCAAAATACACAAGTTGAGACTGTTTGTATTAAGTATATCGTGGCAAGACAGCGGCTCGGCAGCAGCAGCTCCACGTGCCCTCATTTCGTTGTATGTGTTGAAAGAACAACCGGGCCATGTGCAGATGGGGTTTCACTGTTGCTGACGTGCTGAAACGAGGCGATGTGACTGCAAAGTGGAACCCCTGTACTGGTAGGAAGGTGTATCTGAGCCCCCAAAACCGTTTCACAAGGTGTATCGGACGCCCCCACAAAGCGGAAGGCGTATCTGAGCACCCACAACCGTGTAAGAAGGTGTATCGGATGGTCCCAAAGCCCCTTCAGAGGCAGCAGAACAGTCTTGAGGAAGGTGTATCGGAGGTTTTACAGGCCCAGCATACACTGCAGGCAATGGTATCTGAGCCCCAAACCTTTAACAAGAGGTATCGGAGCGGCCAACAACCCTTTTAAGCAGCTAAATCGGTACCACCTTCAAAGGCTCGTGTTCACTCGGGGAAAGGGACATGGGACCTGACCAAACGTGTGTTTTTAACGACCTTGGGCTGTTACTGTTGAGCGGGGGAAGCAACAAGCTTGATGATGTTTGGGCGGTCGATTGCTTCCCATTGGCCTGTGCGTTCAAGGGTGTTACCGCTTCCGGTCGTGACTTCTTTGCCTTCGCCGTAACCGGAGCGTTCAAAAGGGTCTAGTAGCTTCCGGAAGGGTCGGTTCGGCCTTTCACCGCTGCCTGTACTAGACTTTTGGGCTAGCACGTCGTTAGCGACGGGTTTGTTTCAGGACGCCTTTCCTTCAAACGTGGTGGATGTGCGACAGCTTGCCAAGAGCCTTTCTTGGGAACATTTGAGGCCAAGTCAAGTCTGAAACATTCTGAAGCATCAAATCACATTCGCCCAACTTACTTGCAACACTACTACGTCCTCACAGGCAGGCTCTCGAGAATGCCCCAATGCTGGTGCTGATGGCGGAATACTTGAAACTCAACTTCCGCAACGATGTCGTGCGACGAGGCCTGGACAAGCGAAGGAAAGTAACATGTGCACCCGAACGAGCCGTGGCGACTTCCTTCGACATCGGTTTGGAGAGGCACCTTCAAGATGTGTTTGCAGGGCCAGTGCCATCATTTGTATGGCATCCTGAGGCACAGGAACTCTCCGTTTGAGACCCAAAGAACCAAGCTGAACGTGTTTTTTGCTCAGGCTTTTCCTCAGCGTGCTGCTGGTGGACCGGGTCCTGAAAGGTAGCGAAGAGGATTGGATGGCCGGGACCACCGACTCCTTGAGCGAGTGGTTGTTCCACACCCGCCATGGGCCCAGTCTGCAATGCGCAGCCCCACGCAGAGGCGGTATTTAGGTTTGACATGTTTATGTGTGTGCGCGACAGGTCGTTTATTTCTTACTGCTTCCGAGTAATGGCTCAATGCCGAGCAGGTTTTGTCGTCGTTTCTCAGGCCCCGGGATGCTGGTGCTCGTCATGAGTGGCATGCTGATTCCATTCGTTGGCCTGCACTACCTCGACTTCATTTCGATGACTTGGAGAGTAGGCGAATTTCGTGGTAAGGGCTAGTGTTTCTTCTGCCAGTGACAGAGCGATGCACCCGGTAGGTGGAACATCACGCGCCCAGCTCTTGTCAGCGCTTGTTCGCAGACTCCTTCACTATGACGTGACTTCCAGGCTAGGGATGTCCGGGGCCAGTGAAGTGGGCGGATGTGGCAAAGACGTCATGAAGGTACAACTGTTTGCGTCGGAGCCGACGTGTTGGAACCAAGGATATGCGAGGATAGCCAAGGCAGTTTGCAGGGGAACAACGAGAGGAAGGAGGAAACTAAGTATGTACGAACAAACGAACGGTGGTTCATGTTTGCCCTTGAGCCACTGAGGTCCAAAAGCCCAGCACTAGAAAAATAGATTTTTCCCAAGCCTGACCACTAAACTAGGACCAAGAAGGGGAGAAGGATGAGAAGGACTGAAATTGTAGAAGGCAATGTTCTACTTTTGAATACCGAAACCTATCTGGACCTACCTGAACATTGGAAGGGCAGATGAGACAGAAAATACCTCCAGCACGCTTTGCAGAAGCACAGTTGGGGTTGGGCGGTGACCAGGTCATACATGTGTCAACATGTGTCATACATTGTCAGACCAGGCCCGACCTGAACCACACAGCTTCCTGCAATCCCTGCATCCCTTCCCGATGCAAGTTAAAGGCCTGATTCGCGTGTGCGGGGTGTTCGTAGCCACTAAGCATCCGAAAATGCAAGACATGAATCGAAACTGCCCACGATTCGCGCAGAACCTCTCTCTGAACAGTCGTGGTGAGCACTCGGTCATGCAGATGTTATCAGCCACCACGAGTAAAAGCCGTAGGTTTTGTAGCCTGACTCTGTGGACAATCGTGGCAAGCACTCGGCCATGTAAGCTTTAACAGCTGGCTACCACACAGGCTCTGACAATTTAAACGGCATTTTCGCTGACATGGCACCGGGAGACCTGTGGCTAACGCGACTTATACCTGCTTTCTGCATGCGCTGCCTTCAGGATACACCTGGCCGAAATCACACTCCCCACGTTTGAGGAAGATTGAGGTATAGCCCGCGCAGAGCGAAACCGGCATCAAACCCGTGAAGCAATGTTTGGGCAAGAGTACTGCAAGAGTAATACTAGAGCTCGCCCACTGGGCAGGATAGACATCAAACAAGGAGCCGAGATAATGGCCATGACCAAGGACCGAAGACAGGACTTTGGATTTGCAAGGTTCTTCGACATGGACTCGAATCACCTGACTCCCAAGGATGTCGATGATATCGTTCAGAACGGTTACATGGGAGTTCTGGAAATTATCTCTCATCTCCAGAATTTGGCAACTGCAAATTCCCAAGCTGCGTGCAGAAAGATCTCGGCGATTTCCCCACAACTGCGCGACTCTTAAGGTCTTGGCGTACCAGGTGATATCACGCCTGATCCTTCAAGAACCGATCAGCCCGTGGAGTATTGCTCCACTCTTGATTCATCCCATACTGCTTGCAATGTTTGCGATTTGCCGCAGCTCGTCCAAAACCTTGCACATGTATTGAAGTGCGAAAGGCGGCTAGTCTTGTAGCTGCCAGCCAGCTTCACCACTTGTAGCCGAGGTCGGTCTGCAACCGTCGACGTGCAACAGGTCGAAAATGCCGAACGGTCTGCCCTGGTCAGCCAGATGCAAAATGCCCCACGGCCTTAAGTTCGATTCTTCTAGACATCAGGCCTTCCAGTCCTGCAGCTTCGCACCTTAAGGTCACCTTGAACAACACGATCATTCGCAACCTTGGTGGGGTTTGGAAAGCCATCGACCAGTTCGAGAGCCGGGTCGCAGGATACAACACAGCGGTGAACAGCACCCTGCAAGTCATGAAGAACAACATCTATTTTACGAACTGGGTTGGTCTGGCTATGTTGGCAGCGCAAGGCACTCAGAAATGAACGAAGCAGTGTTACGTAGGCCAGAATGTGTGGACCCGCTTGGATGGACGTTTTTAGGTACACGCTGGTCGGTGGTCTGGAGGTCGTGGATGGCAAAATGAGGCCTCAAGATTTAACGATTTTAGGCTAAGCCAAAGCTTCCTGCCTAGCTACAGGATGGGCCTGTTCCTTGCGGATATCACATTGTTCACGCAGATCAATGTGACGTGGAGCATGATTTGCAGCTCCATCCTCAGACCCAAAGAGCATTCATTATATTCAGAAGCCACAGCAACACCGGTTTAGTTTGCAGGCAGAGGTGTGGAGATCAACAGCATCTTTCCTGGATTGGAGAGAGCCGGAGTCCCAGCAACACTTTCGCAGAAATTCGCAGAATGCCCCCCCCCCCCCAGTTTTGAGGTCGTCATCTTAATGAATTTGCCAACCGACCTCCCAGAGCGAAGGAGGCTCCTCAGGCGGGGCCGCGAGCCAGACTTGTGGCCACAGCTTGCAGCACTTAGCATTGGCACCGTGCGCAGTGAGCTTGCTCCAAAGACGGGCATGCTTCGCAGATGTACTAGTTACTAGTGGCACTTGCAACGCAGAAAGTTCTATGCGCTTGGAAGTTGGCTGTCGAGTTTGTTCGACGAGATATGCTGGAAAGACCCGGAAGCTGTGGTTGTTTGATTGCTGGGTGCGTGCGCACGCACGATGCCTTCCATGCCCGAGCCAAGAATTTTAGCTTTCGCGACGTGGAGGTGTGCAAGGGCAATTCTTTGTTGGTTTGCACTGTTACATGTAACACCGGCAAATTCTTGGAATGCAAACGCTGAGATCTTCAAAACGGCGACAACCATTTCCACACCAGCACACTGTGCACGGGTTTTTGGTTGGGCGTAGAGAATGACGCAGTCAGCATGTAGCACCCCGCTTCAGTTCTTTTCAGTGCTGTTGCGGGTGCTTCACCGTGGGCTCTATAACTCGCCAAAAGTCGGCATGATGGGACCTCAGATGTGTTCTAGCTTGCCGGGCGTGAGCGTGAACGTCAATGCGACCGAAGCGAGCGAGAGAGAGAAAGAGAGAGAGAGAGAGAGAGAGTAGCCATTTTGGCTCAAGTACTGCACCTGCGCTTGAGGGCCTGTTCCGCCCTTTTGCACAGGGGGGGGGAGGGGGGTTAACTCGAGGTTGTGCCCTCGGGGGAGCCGGGCAGCATCCCCCTTTTTTCGCAAGGCTGCAATACTCAGCGGGCTGCTCACGGTTCCCATGGAGATCATGTGCTTGTAGCACGTCTCCCCCACAGCATGTGGTTTGTGATACCACGGCCCTTCAAGGCATGCCCTGCAGGAAACCCCCATATCTCGCAGTTTGGCTGCAAGCACTTTTTGCTCCTCCCATGTTGTTTTGACTTTGGGTGCTTTGGTCTCTAAGGTTTAAGGTTTAGGGTTTAGGGGTTTAGGGGTCTAGGGTTTAGGCTTTATAGGGTTTGTGGTGCAGGGTTGGGCTTCGCATCCGGAGGTCTGTCTTTCCCTCCCCGTGGCCTGCTCGAGCTCGCCATGGCACCTTCAGGTAGTCCACGTTGATCTCCCCGGGTTCCACAAACAAGTAATATGCTCCGTCCCCCTACTAGAGGGCCACCTTCAAAAGAAGGGCCTCTTTCGGGTTCGGGAGAAGGCGCGGAAAGGACTGGGGCCCCTTAAGCCAGTGGCGACAGGCGTGGAGCTCAAGCACCACTGGGTTGAGAGGGAACTCAGACTGTGAAGCTGTCGGGGGGAAGAGCAGGACGGGCCGAGAGGCATCTCGCCCTCTTTCAGAATACGTCAGGTTTGAGACAAGAGAGGGGAATGCACTTCTCTATGACCCAAGCCCATTGGACAAATGGATTGGTAAGAGCTACAGGTGGGATAGCCGACGCAAGCGCCATGTGGAAACCAGCACGGGGGACGTGCTTTCTGCAAAAGACAGCGAGGACTTCCAGCGGTACAGACGAGACCAAGAAGGACGCGAAGAAGAAGAAGAAGGGGGAGAAAAAAGCAAAGAAGCACAAGAAGGACAAGAAGGACAAAAAGTCCAGGAAGAGCAAACACAACGCTCCCAGCGAGGGGGAGACGGTGGCAGTGCAGCAGAAGCAAGACGATGCCGCAACAGAACCTCCGATCCAAGAGGAAGTGGACTGGGGGAGCGAGGGCGATGCCACTGAACCTCAACCCGCATCGCACGCCAAAGCCGATGGGGGGGAGAGTGACAATGACGGCATGTCGCCGTCTGTGACGCCCCTTCATGCAAACTGGCCTTGGGGAGACCGAGGGCGACCTTCAGACAAGGCAAGCTCCAGCGGCGGGGGGGCACAAAGACCCCGCACGCCAAGCCGCAGCCCACGACGACGAGGGGGAAGCAGTGTTACCTTGCAGCCCGGGCCTATGTGGGAGGCGGTACAACAAGTACAGCGGCATATGTGGAGGGCCAGAACGCAGTGAAGAACATGCAGCAGTGTGAGACGCGT
Organism: Symbiodinium necroappetens; assembly: GCA_905231915.1. NCBI lineage: Eukaryota > Dinophyceae > Suessiales > Symbiodiniaceae > Symbiodinium > Symbiodinium necroappetens. The sequence goes on along the minus strand of CAJNJA010026630.1, from coordinate 1,216 downwards.
GAAAATTCAAGGGGGTGAGCGAGTGTTCCATGTGGGGGAAGTCGTTTCTAGTGTACTTGCTTCTCTTTGCAAACCCACATGAACTTCCGTTTGTGCCCAGTGTAACTCCATGCATACCGGGGGACCCGCACGTACTCGTTACTGCACGTTTTCTTGTTGCCTTTGTTGCTTCAATGAGTGCGGGCCCTCACAAAACCCATGCCTACAGTAGGGGACGAAGTACCTTTTCGGAACAGTCCAGCAGTGTTTCGCTGAGCCTGGGGTGCGAACTCTTTAAGCAGGACTCGAGGCATGCACAACCTGTCCTAGTCCTTCTCGGGTAAACTCAATCCTTGAAGCCCATTCTGGCTTCCTAATCCCTGGCTCTTTTTAACGCACCCACCAGGTAACCTCAGTGATCTTCCAAATTTGGGGGACAAGAAGGCGCAATTCGACTACGTACATACAGCGGAAACCCAACCTGGGGAACAATGCATGTTTTTCCTTCTGCCCTGCAACCTGGAGGGGGGATGCAGGCAGGGTGAACGCAAGCTTTTTAGCTGTTTTCAGCTTCGGCCGGAGCCTTAGCTGCAACTGCTTGATAGTGTAGTGCACCCTGCCTGTGAGCGAACCTCGGGGAGCTTTTCTGCGCTCTTTGTAAAGCCGAGCCCCCTGTGGAAACATCCACCGGGGGAGAGTTAGCCACCCAGCGGACCGCGGGTGCGCGCTCGCGCGCGGAGGATTCAGCTGGACCGCTGTTTCCTCCTGTCCCGGTAGAGAGAGAGAGAGAGAGAGAGAGACACACACACATGCCTTGGCGCCTCCCTCTAAGTACCTCACCAAGTTGAAGCATGTATGTGTTAGCTTGACAAGTGCGGTTTCTTTCTAGTGGGGGACTTAACAAGTAGACAACAAGACCGTTCGACACCCTTGTTCGGCCAGGAAGCTGGCGGGGGACTTTCGTGTGATTTGTTGGGGGCTGTTACTCCTTTTTGGGGGTTTATTCGTGATCCTGCAGCGGCCTGGGCCTCAGAGTGTAAAGCCTTGTTGTCGTGAGAGTGTTTGTTCCTTCCTAACCTCAACAACGGGGTGCATCCGAAGCGGTCATTGTATAGCCGAGCCATGGGGGAGAAACATCCCCAGTGGATGTCCGAACCCCGCCATGGACCGCGGGTGCGCGTTAATGTGCAGAGGGGGCAGCTGGACCGCCGCTTCCTCTTTGCCCCGAAGAGAGAGA
>CAJNJA010026619.1:0-32092 GCA_905231915.1 Symbiodinium necroappetens | reverse complement strand
GCTGCTGCTACCACTACTACTACTGCGAGATTCTGCATAGTGTTTGTGCTGGAGTGGGACAGCTGTACTTGGCAGGTGAGTTGGCATCCACTTGTACATAATTGATGCCGATTGTACTTGCTCCTTGCGTACGTGACTTATATGTGTGTGTCAGGTCATTGGAAGCCCGAATTGGTTTCTGTTGCCTGAGTGTCGTAGTACCTGCATTTGCGGAGTCGCCAGACGCTGCCACGCGGGAGCCAAACTACTACTGCTACTGCTACTGCTACTGCTACTGCTACTGCTACTGCTACTGCTACTGCTACTGCTACTGCTGCTACTACTACTACTACTACTACTACCACTACTACTACTGCTAGTAGTACCACCACCACCACCACCACCACCACCACGACTACTACTACTACTACTACTACTACTCCTGCTGCTACTACTACTACAGGTGGGTGACAAACAACCACTACTGCTACTACTACTGCTACTACTGCTACTGCTACTCGTGCTTCTATAGATGATGATCAGTATCCTGACCTTGTCCTTGCTGGAGTGCTGGACATTGCCGATTTTATAGGGTTGCAGGCATCAGTTCTTTCTTTTTTGGTCATAGCACAGGAGCGCTTTTGGCATCTCCACGTGGGTGCTGCCGGGGCTTCAGCACTTGTTTTGTCAGGGCCGACGCCTGCAAGTTTGCTATTCAGGGCCGTGACGGTTGCGCGGCCTGCGGAATGAAGTCTTAGGTCGTGTGTCGGGTCTCTCAGGAAGTTGAGATATACATGCGGGACATAGAGATCGCACCCCCAGAACGTCATAAAGCATTAACAGCGGTGGCAATACAAAGCACCCAGTAATTGCCACTACAGTAGTCTTGGAGAGACACAACTCAGAATGGTCAGTTCGCTGCGAGAGAACAGAACCACAGGGCAGTTTGAATACAGAGGCAAGAAGACGAAGTGTGGGTCAAGAAGGTGAAGATGGCAATGATCTGGATCATGGTCATAGCTTCAACACAGCACTACCTTCAAGACTACTCCCATAGCTAGCTAGATCAAACCACTACCTTCGGGTGAGCTCGTGGCATGTTTGGGTTTTGGATGTCGTGCGAGCTGAAATGTTGATGGGTTTCTTCATCGGTTTACTTGATCTGGCGGCCGAAAACACAATCAAGCCGCCTACGTACATTTGTGAGTCAGCTGTGCTGGGCTCCGATGATGACCACTACACAGACGTTTTTTCGGCTCATCAGAGCGGCCAAGCCCTCAGCCCACAGAAGCTTGATTGAGCAATATTTACCTGCACCCCGAGCCCTAGCCCTCATCCGTAGCCATGCAAGAGGGGAAAAAATCCCTAGAACCCAACCCCGAAAGAAACTGCTTGAAGCTAGACACTCCTAGCGGTCCTGCGGATGCGCCCGCCGCCTGCGCCGCCACAGCGAGAGCCATGCGCGCCGAGCTCGCGGAGCGCGATCCGTGGCTCGGATCAGCGAAGACATGAGTGTTCTCCGGTCTTGCAAAGTGTGGAGGCAGAGTATACACGACTCCAACCCCTTCAAGAGCATGTACTGAACCCACACAGCTGAGCAGCCAGGTTGGTGGCTCGAGTTGCAAGCGCACAAAGGCAGCGACAGCAGGCCGTTCGAGCTGAAGAAATATTAGTCATCAGTGTAGAGAGCTAGGCTAGGCACGATGCTGAGGATAATAATGCTGCTAACAGTGCATGCATGCTACACATTATTTTCAGCGTTTATCATAACCTGATGACGACACGTCGTAGCCGTAGTCGTAGTGGCAATGGCAGCTGCATTCGGAGCAGCAGCAGCAGCAGGAGGAGGAGGAGGAGGAGGAGTAGTTGTAGTAGCAGCAGCAACAGCATGGATAGCAGGAGGAATAGCAGCAGCATCAGCAGCGGCATCAGTACTGTTACTAGTGCTTGTGGTAGTGGTAGTTGCAGCGGTAGTGGTAGTGGTAGTCTGTTCGTCGTAGTGGCGGAATGGTCGTCGTAGCAGTCGTAGTAGCAGAAATGAGGAATGGCTGTTTGTTATATGTGTGTGTGCGTATAAAAAAAGATATGTGTGTGTGTGTGCATGCATACATGCACACGTACACACACACACATACACACACACATACATACATACATACATACATACATACATGCAGGCCCATCGTGGCATCAAGCAAGTGCGAAGTGCCCCGGTTAGCTGTTGCGGGGTTCGTTAGGGTTATTTGAGCAGCGACTCCTTTTTCTACAGCCGTGTCGCTGTCGGATGACAGATTCAGATCCACTGCATGCCACAGCATCACAAAGAGACTCGCACAGCCCACGCCTGGGCCATATACACTCAACGGCACAGAGACATGAACCACGCTTATCAATGCTTCGGCAACCCAGAAACCATGTAATTAGGTGTTGAGCCTCAACAAGCCTCCCTTCAGGCGTGCTGGCAGCGCAGCGCGGTTGTCCCTTGGTCCGAACCAGTTGCAAGGTGTTTGTTTCGTATTAATGCCACTTAGGACGTAGAGGTTTCACGACTTTTGATCCCAGTAGATTCCGAAGAGCCTCCATCCGACCTTCGAGCTTTGGGGGTCCAGCGTGTACCCCTTTCGACAAAACTTGACTCTGCCATACCTTCACCCCCAACCAAACCCACAATTGGAGGATTTTGCTACTACCGTACATATCAAAAAGTGTATCTGTAAATATATCTACTACATTATTCTGAGCATTTATGTTATGTACATATACATCTAGGGATGAAAAGATGATGCATATGATGCTCTATGCTGTTTAGCCCTATGTACACCGAGGCCCTTAGCCTGGCTTTCCTCCTCGTCTCCGGGTTGTTCCTCCTCCCGGCGCCTCCGCCGCTGCAAAGGCCGCAAGGGGCCTACGAAACCAAGTTGAGGATTCTTTAAACTTCTGTCTAGTAGGGAGGGTTTCGGGGTTTTGAAGTTGCGTGATTTGGGATTCATTCGGGGTTGCTGGGCTTGAAAAAGCTTAGGGTTCAGGAGCCGGGATCCGCTCGACATAAAACAAGCTTCATGGGGCGGCCAGGGGGTTAATGCACAGCACACTCGTATCGGCTCACATGCGAGGCTTCTTAGGAACAACAGTCCTGTTGTCACGAGCGGTTTTCGGTACGAGCTTCCTCTCTGAAGTTAGAGGCCTTTTAAACTCTTGGGAGTTTACAGTTACAGATTGATTTCAATGGTGAGGAGTTTCGAACTTTGGTGCCTCAGTTGTTGAAGGATCCTGGAGATTCCAGAATCCTCGAGAAGATGGGCTCCGTAAATTAGGGACTTTGGAGCGTGTGAGGCATCATGGAAGCCGTGATGGATTGAATAAAGGCCTTACAGCATCTCTCTAAAAATCTCACTACAGAAGGATTCTTGATTAAAGAGGTTCTAGATGTTCTAGAAATAGATGTGCATGGGGTAGGATTCGTGTTTGGAGCTTAGGATGCAGGGTGCCATTAGAGGCCGAGAAGCAAGCCTCAAGGTTTGGGAAATATAAACGGGGTGCGAGTGATATGGAAAGGGCCGGAGAAGTTTGCCGAAGTGCCTGCAGGTCTTGTCAGCGGGGCAGGCATGGCTGCAGAGCCTAGCTTCAACAAAAGCTTTCAAGCAGATACTGGCTTTCAGAAAAACAACTTAACGGTACAAACAAGCTAACAAGATCGAAAACAAACGGCACCACTGCATGTATGAACAAATTATCGCTGAGCTTTTCTGCAGGAGCTCTTGGCAATCGGCGGGCATTCACTCTACAGGGCCTGCGGCGAAAACGAGCGACATCCAGGCTCCAGAATTTCGGCTTTAAGTTCCATGCTGCATGATTCTGTGAACATGAAAGTATTTTTTGCTGAGGTGCTTTGCCACCTTGAGATGCAGCGGCTTGTGATTTCGTGTAGCAAGCCCGGGTTTGCAAAGCAACCTCTGGCTGAGCTTAAATTTTCGGCAGCAAATTATGCATACCCCGTGCAGGTGGAAGTGCTGGCTAGCCGGCCGTTTGCATCCTTGCCGGGGCCACCAACCGGGATTTTGCGAGATTTGCAAGGGCCTCCACCAGGACCTCCAGGAGGGCCTACATCAACACCGACACCAGGGCCAACAACACCAGGACCTCCAGGAGGGCCCACAACAACACCCATGCCAGGGCCCACAACAACACCGACACCAGGGCCTACAACAACAGGACCACCAGGACCCACTTCCACACCTCCACCAGGAGCACCCGGAGGACCAGGAGGACCCACAACACCACCAGGAGGAGGACCACCGGGAGGACCACCGCCAGGACCACCAGGGACTCGCCCAACTCCGGGCTGTCCAGCTTTGTGCGGCCAGACCTTTGCTTGCATCGTCTCGCCTCCGACGCTTCTCTCAGATACTGTCAAGTCTTGTCACACTCGTTGCATGCCTGGTGGCGGGATGGTGATCCTCAGCCAAGGCTGACCAAGGCGGACACTAGCGCGCGCCCACAATGGACACCTGGTACGAACATAGCACCAGGAGGAGGATTGCCCCTTGCTCGCATTGACGCGGTTTCTTACACTCCCCTAAGACAATACCAGACATCTTTGACCCCCAAAGCGACAAGTCAGTGGAATTTTCTGCAGGAAAACTATTTCATGACCCACCGTATAGTTACCTCGGCAAGGTTCAGGATCTTTGCAGCAGACGTTCATGGGCACTTGTGACCAAAGGCTTGAAGCCGATACTGCACATGGCAGCCCCTGCCCGGAAACGAGATGACAATAGGGGACAGTCTGCGAGACTCTACTGTCAGCCATTGCCACCTAGGAGACCCAAACGCATTCAATGTTTCCAGAAGCCGTGACACAAACACCAAACAGTCGTCAGACGCATCACGAGAACATTTGACTTAATTCAACTCACAGTGGCGGTAACTGCAGCCGCTGCCCACATGTCAGAAATCCAGAGAGCTTTATGCTTCATAATAGTGGCCGACCCGCCAAAACTTGACATCAGATGCAAGCGTCCGTACTTGGAAGGCCATGCTGTTAATGCTCAGTCTGCTGAATGTTAGGATGCATCTCCACGCTATCGGACCCTAAGACCGCAGCGATTCCGAGGCCGCTGATCAATGTCGCCGCCCTGAATCTGCGTGGACTCGAGGACCGTACATGGGACGTGGCCTAGCAAAACACAGATCATGCACGACAGAAGCGGAACCAACATGCATGACTTCTCACACCAAAGATTTTTGTGGGTGTGCGCACTCATGCCGGATTTAGCCATGGAGAAGGCTAGAAAACCGGCCCGGAGCATAAAGCCCATCACACGAACCAAGCGTCGCCCCTGTGTCTGCGAGTACAGAACTGTTTGGCATCCACAGCAGACCCTTCGCACTTTGTTCAAGAAGAGGTTCGAATGCAGCTTCAGATGGAATGCCTTCCAAGCCTCTCATCCTTTGCAACATCAAGGTCGAATGGACTTCTGTGCTCTTCAAGCCAACAGCCGATGCCTCAGTGGCTGCCATGAATCGTGAATTAAATATGTAATTACTCCTGCTGCTAAAGTTTGTAATCAGTACTGTATTCGTACTTGAACGGCATTTGGCTGACAGTAGATTGAGTGATGTCCGGCATCGGTTTTGCCGTGGTACTACTTGTCAGTGGATCACGCGCTAATTGTCAGGAAACTCTCATCACGTTGCCAAGCGACTCGCTCGATGCAGCAGGCAACAAAACCGTATTTCCTCAACCCTAGAGGGACGCAGCACCGCACCTCACAAGGGCCTACTTACAGTGAAAGTTCAAGCCTTAAGCAGGATGTTTTCTCTTTATGAAGTTATGGTGCGATGTGTTATTGTGGATTGTATATAAGGGTTGTTGCAAGGCGGTTGCTCTGTGCCAGTGCCATGCGGCTCAGCACGTCTCTCATGTTTGCCCCGGTATGCCAAACTCGCTCGGAGCTGTAGCCGTCTCGCTCTGTCTACCTTGTCTCTTTTATGAAAAAATACAGAATTCCAACGTGCGTTTCGCACCTAACTTGTTATGGCGGACAACGAAAGTATTGATATATCCGGCACATGAAGGATAAGAAACGGCTTGCACGGCTAGAGCGCAAAGCTTTGCATGGCTAACTTGACAGCTCTGCGGCGAAGACGAGCAGCACTGCATGATTTCCCCTGACCTTTTGCGGTCTCTTCCAGTGGACCCTGCAATCTGGGACTCCTGTTCCAAAGAGTCTTCGAATCTCCGAGACCTTGGGCTACCGCATTGCGGCGGGCACTCCCTTCGATACCGGCCCCACGGCAAGAGCCAAGGGTTGGGTTTTGAGTAGCTTTCATCCATGGCGATTTGGAGGGTTGGTTCTGTGGTTCTGTTCCAATTAGGGCTTTGGGAACTTTCCGGGTTTTAGGAGGTTTGGGACGTCCGGCATGTTCGGGCTCTCCGTTTTGGTTTTTGAAAATGCGCCTTTGCAAAAGATGTGTATTGAGGTTTGTATTGCTTTCGCTATTGAAAGAATCAAGAGACCTAGTAGGTAGAGTTGAAAGTGCCCCAAGTTCAATTGGGCTATAGGCAGTCAATACCTAAATCTTGTGACCTGGCTTATCACACAACTTACTAAGTCACTCGACCGTCAAAAATAAGCGGGAGCTCATTGAACAAACCCCCCTTGTAGCCTCAAGTTGCGCTTAGGCCTTGGGCGTTTGGGAGGGCCCCTTTTCCTGTAGAGCATCAAGCTGAAGCGTGCGCAAGGTTGAAGGCGGTGTCGGCCGGGTTTAGAAGACGGCAGAGTTCAGGGATGTTCGGGGTTTGGCCCCGAAGCCCGTCCATGAGCCCCCAACCTCCTAAACCCCAAGTCTCTGAGGCAGGACCCTATAAGATAGACTTTAAACCCTACGCCCCAGGGCCCTAGACCCCCAAGCCTTCAAGTGGCTTGGATGCTCGGCCAAGGCCCGGGCCTGATATTTCCCAGCAACACAACGCTGACACATCGGTGCCTGGCTGAAACTGAACCACTATATGTCCGGGAAGGAGGGAATTCGTAAGTAGGTTTGTGAACTGTGTTGTTGCTCTTCCTCGCTGGTTCGATTCACGTCTTCGTCTTCTCAGTTCTTGGCTTGGCTTGGTTTTTCACCTTAAGCTTCTGTGGTCATCGTCATGGAAAGATGTTTTGTTGACGTGCTTTTGTACCTGCATGTAGACGTTGTGTTAAAGGCACACCGGTTGTTTTCAAGAACACAGACTGCCGCACAAATCTTAAACGCAGAGATCTGAACTGCTCGGTGATACTGTTGTGAAAGGTTTACATGATATACGTGTTTTCGGCAGGTGCGTGAGGATGCCTAGTCATCACAACATAAACGTCGCCACGTCACTTGCAAGAAGTTCTTGAGCCCGGAGGTTCAAGGGGAACAGAAGTTCTCTGTTTCAACTTCGCGAAGGGCCTGCCGCTGGGATCAGAAGTGGGGGGTTTGTTCTTAAGTCAGGGTTTTTGTGCCAGCATTCAGGTACCCATGCATTAAGAATTCACGTGCCAGCAAGAGGTGTGAAGACAAGGCTGAGCTTCCGCCCGGTGGTTCGAAAATTCTTTTGGGATTCTCATCTTTGTACAATCCTTATGCCAGCTGCTGCAAGCAAAGTTTCTGCTTTCCCTAGCGCCGAAGACCGTCTTGGCACAAGTTGTGTGAGCATACTCAGCCACTGGAGTGACTTGATGTGACTTACGAGGGGCCCGCTACGAACACCAGCATCCGGCTCAGCTTCACCACCTTCTTTCAAGACACCCTGACGGTCTACGAGATGGGGTGCCTTTGATGCAATCACAGAAGTTGGCTACCCGAAGTTGGAAGAATCCAGTGGGTCGCTGACCAGCCGTAAACCCAGCACTGCATGCTCCGCAACCCTGAGCCAAAAAAGCAGAGCTCTCCTCCTCCCATATTGATGTGGTTCCAGATCATGGTGCTTCTAAGACTATGGGCCCTCGATTTCGCAGACTCCTCCTTCTCACGGTGCCAAGAAGGGCTCACAGTCCTATAACTACTATAACACTGTTGCTGTACTTCAGGAGCTATTATGACAAGGAAATTTCAAGATATCGCAGCGCTAATTTACAAGCCCGGTTACGGCGGATGGACAGACAGACATATGATATGCTGTATATTACTGCAGGTCATCAGAACCAAAAGCATCAAGATCACCCCTCACCCCCAAAAAAAAGACAGAGAGAGAGAGACAGCTCTCTCTCTCTCTCTCTCTCTGTCTCTGTTGCTTTTATCGTGGTACTGTCCTGTCCCGCTGGGAGTGCGAACCCGCATGCACGTCCGACTTGCAGATGATACATCTTCGAAACGGGGGATATCTGGTGCTGTTTACTCTAGGAACCTGATTCCCTCCGAAGGTGTAGCAGTAATTCAGGCATCCCAAAGATAACGCTGTGTTTGAGCATCGGGGGAACGTTCCTTACAAATATCTGGTAAACTCCCCGATACTTGAACAAACCTTTCACACACACCCGAAAGCCCCATAACACATGGGGGGCCAATAGGCCGGAGGGTTTGACACGCCCCCTATGCCCTGGGGAAGAAGAGAGAGAGAGAGAGAGACACACCCCAAAATGGGGGAGCCAAAGACGCTGGACGCAAACCGTTGTGGGGTAGGCCTTCGGGCCAGGGGTTTCGGCCCCATACCCCTAGCAAGCAAGCAAGCAAGCAAGAGAGAGAGAGCGCGAATCGTTATCTGTGCTGGCATGAACCAAGGCCATTGTTTCAAAAGAAGAGCGACAGGGACAGAGACCGGACGAGGGTAGCATGCCGATGGATATCGAAAGCCCTGCTACCTTTGACCTTACTTTCTTGTTCTCTGCTGCTGTTACCTAGAAGGAGAGACAGAGACAGACCCTGCGAAAGCCCAGGTCCCTGGACCCGACGTTCCAGCTCAAGATCGCGGGGCACTCGGAAGTGTTGTTTCGCTTTTGGTTTCCTGCAATGGGGCTTCGGATCTGAAAGGTAAGGGCCGTCAGGGTTTAAGGGAATTTCGGGCCATGGGGTGGACAATTGTGGAAAAGTAGGTTTGGTTGTTTAGGACTCAGCTTGTGATTGTCCCTATCAGGTGGGGATGATTTCATTTTGGATTTTGCCACTTGCCATCACCAATGATGCTGTACTACTCATTGCGCGCATTTCGCTTGCAATAGTTGCTGGATTCTCGGCACAGAAGGTTCAAAAAAAAAATGGCAGCAGAGCAGCTGAAAGACTCCAGGCATCAGGGTCATCAACCATTTGTTGTTTTCGACAGGGCATGCCCCATTTTGTCCCCCCAATCGTAGCAGCTCCTGATTCAGAACCCCTAAAGCCGACTGGCACATGTAACATCACAAAACAGAGAAGCACTGCTACTTTTTTTTTGCTTTCGCTGTTCTCCCAGCCTTTTGGCGAAGACAGTCTCAAACATTGCCATAGAATGGCTTGAACCCGATTGAGCATCCTGTCAGTTGGGAGCCTCGGATCCGTTGCCGGCACTACCTCCGGCGGAAAGCATCAGTGAAGCTGGGCACATTTGCTGGGGGGCTGTTGGTCTAGGGTGGGGCAAACATGGACAGCATGACTGCGAACGTTGATAACTGCCAACAATACGACCATTCGTGAACTTCGGTCTAGTCATAATAGACTAGAAAAGACGTTAGCAATAAGGCGAACAAGAGTACGAACCATGTTGATAGGTCTTGCCAATAGTTCTAGTACTAGTGTAGCACGTAAGGCGGGAAGTCCAACAATACTGCTTTCTGTGATCGTGAGAATCGCAGTTTGATGCAAAGCTTCGGTTTCTTGATTTCTGCTGCGGCATTCTGGTTTAGGGTAGTTTAAGGTTCCAGTTCAAAGGATTTCGGTTAGGGTGTTTGGCTTGGTGTCTCGACCCTGAAAGGTTGAAGCATGCTGGAAAGCTTCGGAGGTTCAGACGTCGAAGATGCTAAGATCCATTGATCCTGAGGTTCCCAGCACAACAGCCTCACACACAGCATCTGCATGCTCAAAGCCTGAGCCCCCGATCATTGCACCGGGACGAGCTGCCCAGGAAGTCTTCACATGCAACGATGGATGCCAAATCCCGGAGGTGGCTTGGTTTCGAGCCTGCAGGGCTCCCGAAGCTCCGTTGGTTATTGTCAAGGCTGAAACTTCGCCAGCAACGCACTTTCCAATTTGTTCAGTCATGCTTTTTAGGTGGGCTAGGAGCTTTTCGGTCGTGCCAGCATCGGGAGTCATCCTCTGATCCTCGTCAAAGACCAATTGCAGAAAAACCCTTGACTAAAGACAAGGGGCTTTGGGCTTGCGGCTTGGCTTCTGTCGGCTTGGATCTACACCTCGCAGGTCTACGTGAACGATTCATTTTGTGGCCGGGCTGCAGCATGCCCGTTCAAGCCAATCCCTTGACAGATGATTGCCTGTGATTTACCTGCATCCTCTCCCTGACTTTGCCTTGCATGGGATCGCTCACGGCTCCGAGTGACCAAGGCGACTGCCCCCTAGAATGCGAAGACGAGGCATTCTGGACCTGTGAGTGGCTTGCCTGTCATGAGCATGGAGTGGTGCGAAGTGCCTTCGTAGAGTGGTGTGAGATGGTTTGCGAGACTATGTGGCACCTGACACGCGAGCATGCTGTGTGTGCTCCTTTCTAGGATGAGGTGACGATTGTGCGGTTGAGGGACGGGTTCCACCTGAGAGAAAGATGAGGCAATTCCGCATGGTGAGGTAGCTTCAGTTTCTGCTCGTCTGGTCACTTTGATTATTGCCCAGGCAGTGCGTCGTCGATGTCGAGGAGCTCGGGATGGGTCTAGGTGTGGCCACAGTTGCCTTCGCTGTGGGAGTGCCTTGACTTGCAACATGTTAGAGTCTGGCAAAAGATGCCGAGGGACATGATGGCAGTGATGATCCTGATGCTATCAGCAATTGGTGATCATCCTCAAAACCGTGTCAACTGCTTGGCGACCCTGGAAAGCACACGGAACTGTAGTAACAAGCCTTGAGACGAGTGGCCGAGGTTTCCTCCGCAACAGGTGCGTTTCAGTATGATTGTGTCTGACAACATTGAGCGATCTCCTGCACAACGAGGGCTGGCTGATAGCCGAAGGTCCGTAGGGAGGCAAAGGCAAATAGCAAAGGCTTGTACTCACACGTTTTGAGTACTTCATACACTTACCGTCACTCTGTGCTAAAAACACCACCCATACTAAGCTTGGCGGTGGCCTTCCACCTTCTGTGGGTGCTGGCGCAGCTGCTGGCGGGGGAGCGGCTGCTGGTGCAGCTGCCGGCGGTGCAGGCGGTGCAGCGGGTGGTGCCGGAGGCAAGACTAGACTACATGTATCACTGCTTCCTGAGAAATGATTGCAAGCGGGGTAGAGGGCTGGATGATGCGAAATGCCACAACCATTCCAGCCCTCAAGAATGATGGCAAAAGGCCACATGGGTCGTGTTCCAATGTGATGCATTGGACTTGTTCAGGGATTCCCAAGGAAATGATTGCAACGGGGGAGGGCTAAGCCTCCTTCCACCATTACCATGTAACTAGGGAACCTCACCTGGCATGTGGGATTGACTAAAGTTCAATGCAGGATGCAAAGCAACCGACCCCAAACCCTCCAAAGTCTCCGCGGTGGATAGATCAGCCAGGGAAGGTCGGCGTGTGATCGCGATGTCTTTGGACAAGTGGACGTCATAGGGCGCTCATGCAAACAGCTGCGAAATTGCTTGCATGCATCCCTGCAATCAATGGCTGCAGGTGCTGCTGGTGGTGCTGGCGGAGGTGCTGGAGGAGGCGCCGGTGGAGGCGCCGGTGGAGGTGCTGGTGGAGGTGCTGGTGGAGCTGGCGGAACAGCTGGCGGTGGCTCTGGGAGCTCTGGCAGCGCAGGTGCTGCAGGGGCGGCCTCAACAGCTGCAGCTGCCTTCGTGTCATCGGGAGATCTTACAATTGAAGCTCCACAGCAAGTGATGGAATCGGCACAGTTCCAGTCCGCCGTGCAGAGAGCGATCGCACGCCTGGCGGGAAATATCGCGGCAGCGGCTGTGGAGCTTATAATTGGCTGCCTGGTGGGGCGACGGCTGGTTGTCTCGACAACGATCGATGTTTGTTTTCAGATCCAGTCTGATAACCGTGAAGTCAGCGAAGAGATTTGCAGAAGGCTAAGCTATGTCCAACGACAGGATGTGCAGCGTGTTATTGCCTCTGAGCTCTTGAGCTCCACCATCAATCCTGATCAAGTTCGCGTCGTCTATTACCGGGCAAACCGGAATCCACAGGCGCCGACAAATCCAAATGCTGGACCCATTGCGAATCCCTACCAGCCTGGTGGCGGAGCCATCAACCTCGGCTGAGTCATCTTGATCGTTTTTGCCTTGCTTCCTGCCTAGTTCCAAAGAGTCCTAGGCAGGGGCGGCAGCCGAAGCCCCAGACCTAAACCCCTTAAAAAGCCCTCAAACCCATTAAAACCCTACACAGATGTTTCACAGAACCGCACGTGTCGAAAGCACCCGTGCAGTTCCGAGACCCATGGCTCGGTCGGTGCTTGCAACAGCGCGACCCTAGCAAAATCTGACTGTAGTGAATCGAGGCGCTGCGGTGATTGGGATAGGCAGGATCTTCAAATTGCAGATGAGTTTAGCCGTCAGGCCTTTCGTCATGCAACGTTGACGCACGGGAAGGCTGAAGGATCCAAGAATCCCGGATATTCAGTATACTTTCTTCCTTCTTTATGAGGCTGTTCGTCTCGGGGGCCTACGTGCTGCACCACAACTGAATGGACAGCCTGGTGCCCGGTAAGAAGCTGTGGGCGGAAGAGAGGCTTAATGTTGCGCTCTTTCTTAAAACCTCACCCCGCTTCGCTTGAATTGAAGCCCCGACTCTGCGAATCTGCATGGGAGGGTTAAGGCAGTCCGCATAGCTCTCACGTGCTCTCTCTCTCTCTCTCTCTCTCCCTCTCTGCAGTGCTGCAGCAGTCCCACTTGCAAACTCTCTCGCTGCTCAACACGTGGGAATGCCTGAGATTGAAACAGCAACGTCTCGAACGTGCCAATAGTGAGTGGGGGCTGGGGATGGATGATGCTGGGGGCATGGGCTGAGGCCTTAGCCTCGAACACCCTGCAAGCTAATGACGTTGACGTGTGAGGGCTCCATCATGCATTCTTGCAAAGCCGCGGGCCAAAACCAACAACTGTCACTGGGAGTCCGGTTCCAAGACCCCCCTCCTTGTCACTGTCTGATTTTGAAGCGAATTGAACAAAGCGTCCTGGGCCTCGACTAGATGAACGAATCGCTTTCCAGTTGAGTTCGGTTCACGCACAAGACTTGTTATTTCTGGCAACAGGTCGCAGGGTCGTGTTCTGGCAGCCAGCATGCTCAGTTTCAAAAGGGTTCGATCCTCTGCGCGTGTCGCTGCAGCCCGAGTGCACATGCCCGTGCGTTCCTGGCTCCGCCGTGCAGAAAGCTGCTGCGGGCCTATTATGATTTTAAGAATTTAAGGTTTCTAGTCGGGTCTCGTTTTTTGGCACCTTTGCGGGGAAGAGCAAACATTTGCAGGCGCGGCGTCTTGAAGCTGTGGGCGAGGGGCCAAGGTTTTTGCAGGGTTTGGTAAGCGAACCTGGCGAAGCGTGAAATGAAGAATTCAGTCTGCTTTTGCAATGCCTGCTTTCCGTATACCTCTTCCGGATCCTGTCAGGCTTTGTGAATTCAGTTTTGCGTCAGCAAGAGCATACATTTGCTTCTGTCACGGTCCCGGTGCTAAAGAAGAAGCTTCTTGGAACGGTTGCAAGGATCCTTCTGCCCGCCGGTGGAAGGTGCATCGTCTGAAGCACTATGTATCTCATGGAGTTGTTCGTGGGTAACTGGCTGCACCGACGTGCCAACAGTTGCTGTGAAAGTCTTTGCTGACCCATGGTCACTTTGAAGCCTTGAAGTCATAGCCCAACAAAGCCAACAGTGCACCAAGCAGAAACCACATGCAATGACATACTATTAAGGAGTACTATGACGCGGGAAGGATGGTAGTGCCAATGCTCGTGGTAGTAGTAGTAGTAGTAGTAGTAGTAGAACTAGTAGTAGCAGTAGTAGTAGTAGTCGTCGTCGTCGTCGTCGTCCGTAGTACGTAGTACGTAGTATGTAGTAGTCGTCGTAGTCGTCGTCGTAGTAGTAGTAGTAGTAGCAGCAGCAGAAGAAGAAGCAGTAGTAGTAGTAGTAGTAGTAGTAGTAGCAGTAGCAGTAGTAGCAGTAGCAGTAGTAGCAGTAGTAGCAGTAGTAGCAGTAGTAGTAGAAGCAGCAGTAGCAGCAGTAGTAGCAGTAGTAGTAGTAGTAGTAGTAGCAGTAGCAGTAGTAGTAGTAGTAGTTGTTGTTGTTGTTGTAGTTGTAGTTGTAGTTGTTGTTGTAGTAGTAGTAGTAGTGGTTGTAGTAGTAGTAGTAGTAGTAGTAGTAGTAGTGGTAGTAGGAGTAGCAGCAGCAGCAGCAGCAGCATCAGAAGTCTACTACTACTACTACTACTACCACTCCTACTACTACTACTACTACTACCACTACTACTACTACTACTTCTACTACTACTACTACTTCTTCTTCTTCTTCCACTTCTACTTCTACTTCTACTATTACTACTACTACTACTACTACTACCACTACTACTACAACGACGACGACTACTACTACTACTACTACTACTGCTACTACTACGACTACGACGACGACGACGACTACTACTACGACTACGACGACGACGACGACTACTACTACTACTATTCGTACTTACTATTACTACTATTTCTACTAACTACTACGACGACTACGACATAGTCGATGACGACTACTACTGCTGCTTCTACTGCTACGGCTACTGCTGTCGAGGACAATGCTGAAGCGGATCCCGGAAAACTTTCGCCGAAATATTGGTTGCTGCAGTACAGATGCAGCAAATGTTACACAAACTCTACGAAAGTGAGTATTCGAGACCCTGGGAAGAGGCTTATGCAGCCTCTACAACTCCCAAGCCTCTACTGGGGCGTTGGACTTGAAATTGTCAAAGCCCAAGCCCGGCCCCCTGCTGCTTTGAAGCAGGTGCGGCTAATATCCACAGGCGAGATCAAGCCAAGGGCTCACTTGTCGGAGGATTCAGTTGGGGGTTCAGGGCTTCTAGTCCCCTGCTACTAGTAACGCCTGCTACTGCTGCTGCTCATGCTGCTACAACAGCTACAATGTAGTGCTGCTATTGCTACTACCGTTAGATACTACTGTTACTGTGGTAATTGCCTTGGCGCTGGTGCAAGTCACAGTCTTTGGTTGTCCTGCTGGCCAGCCCTGCATGCTCATAATCAAGCTGACTCCGTTCCAGTGGTGCTCATTGTGTTGGCCACGGCGACAGTCGCACCAACGAACATGCTGGTCATGTTTGTGGTCAACATTGGCCACCACCACTGCGAGCATCGTCCTGACTATGTCTTTAACTCTGCTGTTTTTTATGCCGAGGTCCGTGAAGCCAGAAAACCTGGCCATGGAGGAGGAGCCTGTGGCGAGCAGAGGCTGCAGGGCTCTTGGGTCGTTGGCTTTTGAGTTGGAGGTCTCGGGCTGTGCTTGCATGGGTTGTAGCGCCCGCCTTCTCTAAAGTGTCAGTGTGTTCATGGGCGTGCCGTGTCCAAGGTTTGAAGTCGACATCGGCATAGTAAAAGGGTGTTCTGGTGCCGCCAGGGCCGCCAGGACCGAGCGCAAACGGTACCGCAGGGGTCCCAGGCTCAGACGGTGCAGGCATCGATGGAAGAAGTTGAGGAGCAGGCGACGTTTCATGGGAGAACAATTTGGCTTGAAACCCTGGCAAGGGATGGCTCATGTCTAGGAGTGCCGTCTGCAATATACAATTAGGACCGCGCATGGTTGTTCCATAAGTCCACGTCTCCGCAAACTGCTCCATGCGCATACTCACACGGCTCAGAGCAGGTGATGGTATGAGACATGGTGCCTGCACCAGAACCGGGCACTGTTTTCCTGCACAAGCCAGGTCCGAGCAACTGAAGCAGAGCAGACCAAAACACATATGGAGAAGGTGTTACGGTAGACATTGCTCCTGTGAAAATATCTCCTTGCCCGGACAAGAAAACAGTAAGACAACCACTGCTCGCAGAGCATGAGTCGGCATGGAGTCTCAATCGTTGCTGGGGACATTGCTGGAGCTCGACGAAGGCGTCAGCGCAGTCCGGGCATGGAACCTTAGGCACTTGTCGAAGCGCTTGCGGAAAACTGACTGAAGCTCCTCGATGGAAGAACAGCAAGACAAGAAGAACAGTCTTGAGTCTGAGTTCCTTGGCCTAAAGCGAGGCCATTGCTCCCTCCCCCCCTCTCTCTCTCCCGCTCTCTCTCTCCCTCTCTCTCTCTCTCTCTCTCTCTCTCTCTTCCTCTCCCTCCCTTCACGTTTCCAGCGCCCCCTGCTTCCTTGAGCAGGAGATGCTCCAGGTCGCACAGCTTCGGCAGAGCGAGGTAGGGCACGAGCCAATCTGTATCGGCTTGAAGTTTTGGGGTTCACGCTGTTAATTATGACTTGTCCCGTGCAGTTCTTGAGCTGGAACGGCGTACCAATGCTGGCTGCAAAGCTTGCACTGTAAAGGCTTTCATGTGATGCCATGCTTGAGCTGGCGGCTGGCGCTACAAGACACGCTCACTTTGGCATAGTCTACGTAATTCCAGTTTATGCATGCTGACTACTCCAGCCGAGCTTGGGCACTCCACGGAAAGCGTAGTTGACGCTGTTACCCGTTTGCAGGCAGCACGGCAGCCTCTGCGGGAGTGCGAAGTTTAGCAGACACTTTGGCGACTTCTCTGCAGCTTCGATGAGGGTTTGCCTCGACACCACGTCACCTCAACCCTCAACTAGTAACTAGTGCTCTCGCGGAGTCCAAACACCATGAGCCCAAGGATGATTGGGACAACAGTGAGGACCGCCAAGAAGTGAAACGGCGCCAGACAAGAAGTGGAACGCCGCTTGGCAAGATTTTTTTAGGATCGGAGGTGCAAGTGTCTGGTTTTGGGTCAAGTACGGAGCTTTATGCGAGGCTGGTTTGAGGCTTTACCAGAGCAGGCGAACCTGTCGTGGCAGACTCTCCATATTGACCGGGTTTCTTGGCATGCCATGCAAGGCTGGCAAGTCGCTGAAAGGCCTGTTGTAAGCACACGACATCTGAATAACTCTGCTCCTGTCATCGCATCGGCCCGCATTCGCCGTAGTCAGGCATCAGGCTACTCAAACCACCCACCGGTGCATCATTGCATAGCAGAAATACATGCATGCATACATACATACATACATACACACGTACTCGTCCATACACCTGTTTGCTTGTTTGCCTACTTCCCTGCCTGACTGCCTGTCCACCTGTCCGTCGCTTGCATTTGTCGCTCGACACGTGCTTGTATATTGTCATGTGCTATGTGACGCTTGGTTTTTGGCTTTGGCAAGACCTGCCATGTTATGTTAGGTTATGTTGCCTCTGGTATGTGCTACCATGTCGTGATATTTCTATGCGACATTGTGCTATGCTATGCTCTGTTGTGGTGGATTGATGTTGGTGGTTATGCTTACGTCATGTGAAAATGACGCTGTGCTTTGCTATTGCTAGGTCACGTTATGTTGTGTTACGCTATCCGGCTATGTAATGTTATGTCATGCTATGTCTGCTATGTTGTGCCACTCCCCAAGCCAAGAATGCAGTACCTAATGTAAAAGAGTATTGGTGACTGTGCGAGCGGGCAGAAAGTATTTCTCGGGACGCATCTGCTGCTTCGGCGCAACACGTTGCTCCGAAATCCTGCCAGACGGTCGTCTCCTGGCTCCCGGTGGTTTCCGGCGGTCTGTGTGAGTGGTCTCCTGCACCGGTGGTCGTGGTCGTCCTGGTCGGCGGGTGAACTATCACTGTTTGACAGTCCGGGTACAAATGTGTGCACGTGTACATAATGTGCATGCATACACATGCACAGAGAACAGACACACATGTGTGTGTATAACATATATATATATATAGATAGATGTATTTATATTTATATTGATATATAGTAAATCCACACTTGTGCCCGAACATCAGGAGATCGTCCGTTGCCACGCAAGGGTTTCGGAGAAGTACCTCGAGGCGATTCACGGGAAGGCCTCTCGACCGTCATGATGTCATCATGCACAGTATAGTATGCTATAGTCTGGCCTGCTGTAGGTGCATAGCCGAACATAGTATCACTTCAGGCTGCCTTCGAAGTTAGGGCCCCAGAATCGTACAATCTTGCGACGGCTCTTCAAAAGACAAGCCCACAGGCCAAGATTCAGGGACAATGGTTGGCCACCCTAGCATCCCACGGAATGACTGACTGCGATGGAGCCATCGTCGTTCGAAACTTGCAGAGGCAAAGCTGTCGAGACAGACTGCCCCGTGTGGGAGTCTCGAATGCGATGCCGTAAAGTGGGCTCCCCAAATCCCAAAAACTGCAAAACCTGTATTGAGGAAGACTGAGACATGCGTTAGCCTTATCTGCCTACCCCTTCCCGTTTGTCGCGCAGAGATTCTTGTTTGGAAGGTGGGACTTTAACGGTTAAGAGTCGCCGAAAGCCAGTTGCATAAGGGTTTAGAGGTTCTCGGCTCGGGAGTCATTCCTAGAGCCCCAGGCGTGGACAGTGTGTAGCAGTTAGAAAGACGGACTCTAAAGCAGGAGGACCCCCGCGGGAGAGGTAGCCCCGGTGTCGACAGTGACGAACTGACGAAACAGCATACGAGCCTATAAGTTATAAACCCTAGCCAATCACACCAAAAAGCTTCGAAACCCGGCCATATGCCCGTGAAGCCCAACAATGGTTCGGGGTTTCTTGTGCCTGAACCCCAGGAACCAACTTGGAAAGCAGGGCTCCCGGTCCTCGATTCTGGGCCGCTCCTCTGTGTTGGCCCGCTCCTCCGTGCTGAGCCGTGGTGGCAGCAGCTGGTTCAACCAGCAGGCTGACGGGTTGCTAAACTAAACACTGCTTAGAGTTTAGAGGGAGGGCTCAGAATTTACACTTCCTTCAATTGTTGCTGGGCTTGGCGAGGTCAATGCCAGCAGGACTCGAACTTGGCACGACAGGTTTCTGTTTGTGTGGGTGCGTTGGGAGGTGGAGGAGATGCCTCGGGGAAGAGGGCTTTTGAAAGGGTCACGAAAAAAACTTGGACCCCGCAGATCCAAAACCAGTCCTCAATCCCAAGACTGCTGCGTGTGGAATTGGAATAACTCAAGCGTCCGAAGGATGCTCTCATGTGCAAATGGAGTTAAACACTAAGCAGTGAAGTCTTATGGAGACAGGAAGGTATGTACATGCCTAAGTCAGAAGACATCATTGACGAGCGGTCCTGACCCAAATTACAAATCAAACGCGACCACCAGGAGGATGATGCCTGTTCAGGCATTCTAGCCGCGACCTGGCTTGATTCATGCAAACGGGGTCATTCAACTGAAATTCATTGAGGTGTCTGTGTTCTGCGAGACTGAGTCGTGGGACAGGGCCCTCCTTGAGACTGTAGTGGGAGTGGGAAGTGGGAACTCACAGTGCCACTAGGGGTCACCTGCAGTTCCGACACAATGAGCGTGAGAGCCACACGGAATATGAAGGGTGTCGACCAAGCTTCCACAGTCTGCTTTATGGCAAATGCCTCGGTTTCATAAGCCCGTTGGGTGCATAGCCAATAGCGGGAACCCACCCAAGCAACGCACAAACTGCTGTCGACTACCGGCTTTGCTGCTGCAGCTCGGTTCTTCTGGATATGGTACAATAGACACTACGTCATGCACACAGTCAGAGATACCATAACAAGGCAATTTAGTCGCTGCGTGAACCCGCCTCGGCCAGGTAGGGTTTATGGTTTGAGAGGTATAGGTAAGAGGTTCAAGAAGGCAGGCAGCAGCGAGGAGCAGCAGCCCCATGAGCATCCTCTCTCCTGATACCCCTCTCCCCCGTACCGCCACACCCCCGGTCCCCGAACATCCTCAGAAGATTGTAACCATCCTCATAAGTTCCAGAACTTGAAGATTCCGCNNCCCCCCCCCCCCCCCCCCGCTCCAGCGGCGGCAACAGCGACAACAACAGCAACGAGCACCAACCTACAGCAAAGCAACAGCCTCTGCAACACCAACAATAACCACCTAAACGACCAACCAACCTAACAACATCTCCCGACCAACCGATGCAGCAACCAACCAGCCATGCAGCCAGCCAACCGACGAAACCTCACACCTTCAGAAGCCTATGAGAAGACTTGTAACCATCCCCGAAACCCCCGCAAGCCCAATGTCCGGGAAGGAGAGTTAAGAGGATGGGTGGATCCTAAGTTCCAGAACTTGAAGATTCCGCCAGGACTTTGTGAAGCGAGCGCGCACGAGGGTTCCGGCGAGCGAGCGCATGGACGATTCAGTGGAGCTGCTCGACGGGCCATGCCGTGGTAGATGGCAAGGTTCTTCTTGGAGGCTCAGGTTGTTCCGGCCTTCTGGGCAGCAGGATCCGGAGATATGGGTAAAGGAATGAATTTTGCAGGCATTTCACTGTGGGGCATTGCACGTTTCGTTTTCAGCAGTCTCAAAGACAGCTCCGAGCTGCAAACGAGAGTCGAACTCTCGACGCTCATACAGCAAGATTGATATCTGTACAGTACCAGGCGGTTTGATTCACATGTACGACGGGCTTCTTGCGCAGATCAGCCAAGGGAGGTCACTCGGAGCTGACCAGTGTTAGATCATCCCCCTGACTCATCGAAAGCCCACAAGACCAGAATCAGAGCCTTCGCACGGCCTTCGCTCGCTCAGGTGGTTCCATCGGGTGGTGACAAAAAGCCAACTTTTTCCTGGAGCCGCTTTTTTGTTTGAGATGGCATTGGTGTGGCCTTGCATGTTTTCAGTGCGAATTGATCGAGCACAAGTTCTTAAAGGACCAACGGGGTAGCACCCATGCGGAAAGAAAGAGAGGCTTGAGCCTTTAAGAAGAAGAGCTTTTAAGAAGCGTGGTTGAGTGGCACCCGAAGGTAGGGCTGACCTGACCGCCAAGTATCTCCAACCGCCTGAAGCATCACTTTGGTCTTTGATCCATGCTTATCCGGATCCCTACACTGCTTTCATGCACGGTATTGCACGTGCAGAATCTTCCGTGGACATGATGGTCGGGGTCCTGAAGTACGAGCAGCTGAATGCTCTCATGATGGCGAGTGCCCCTTGTCGGTGTATCGCCGCTTATGCTTCGAGATTGGATTCCAAGAGGTGTGCACATAATACTTATCCACTTCCGAATGCATTGAGATTGGAACCAGTCGTGACTGACAAGTTTGAATCTCGGGTTGGTACTTTGGTTCCCAGCATGAACATGACACTCCTATCGAAACTCGGCTGGCGCGAGAAAGAACGGAAGCCTCTAAACAGGTTTGTTTCAGTCCTCCGGGTACTGGAGAAGAAGCCGGTCAGAGCCAGAGCATCTCACAGCTCAATATGACAACGAAAGAATTCAAAGTCAAGCAGACTGATATCGCCTAGACTTCGTTTCCCAATGCCGAGAGCTGAACATCATCAAGCACGGAGCCCCGAAGTCATTCAGTTGAAAGTCTAGAAAGCTTCGCGTCAGAAAGCAATCTCCGCACTTCATCTCGGCTGGATCGCCTCCAGGTGTTTCGTAAGCCTCTGGATAATTTCCCAGGTAGCGACTTCCAGGAGCCAGGGATCCATTATGTATGATTGGGCCTGATGATGTCTAGCGCGTCAGGCTGCGAGATTACATGTTTTGATAGGTCCGGCTGCATATAATGATGAGGCAGGACTGCGTGACTGGAGAAGCTTTGGCACAGCTTCAGGATGTCGAGTCTGCTGAGGTTGTGCTAGGAAGAGGAAGCGCTGCGTGTGGAAAGGGGGTGCCGGCTTCCTTCTTTCGATTCTCGGTGGTATTACTGCTTGAGGTCATCCGAGAATGCAAAGATCGCGGCCTTTTTGCTTCTACACCACCGGGATCCTTCAAGCAGCAGTGCAAGACGATTCACCAACTGAGCCTTGCTTTTTAATGTCATCCGTGACAGCAATTGTTACAGGCTCGGGGGCCCGTTACTTCTTCTGTGAAGGTACGGACGGCTCTGAGGCACCATTGGTTCTAGGCTTTGGTGCATGGATGCGCATGGCCTGCAGAGGAAACGCATTACATTGATGATCAGCACTGCCGTGCACAACTGGCACTTCACCTTCAAGTCGCTCAGCTTAACCCACCTGGCATCCCATCGTGGTTTGCGTTTACGGCAGCTGGCTCAACATGCCTTCCTGCGGAGAAGCAACTTCTCTCATGCAGCCCCACCGCCCTGAAAGTCAACCGAGGCTGCTCAACAATCCTGGCTACGAAGCCAAAGAGGACCAGCGAGAGCGCATGGTGCGCAAGGAGGAGTGCAGACAATGCCAAGCTTACACAGTTCTGAAAGTTCAGGCTAATCATGCGCTTCAGGTGTTTGCGCTTCGCAGTTGGTTCAGAATTCAGAATTGCAAGCTGGCTCAGATGGGTCGGGTAGGGTAGGGCCGTGGAAGGTTTCGCTTAAGTTGCGCTGGATTTTCCTCGCATGCCGAGGCAAGCTGTTTGCTCGGAGCTGTGGGCTGAAGGCCTGTACTTGTCACGTCGAGTCACGGGAACTTATAAGTCGGGTCGGAAATGCTCTAACTTTGCCTCAACTTCATGAAAGTATATGATACGGTTGATGATATAAATCCTGCATTACCCATGATAAGGAATGTACTATAATTCCCATAGTTTAGGGTCCTTAAGGTCATGCAGGATTTATATTGTCAACAGTATGTCTCACCATGCTTACATGACAGCCGAATATGCCCGTTTCGTCCAAAGCTCGCTCTCGCTCTCTCTATCTCTCTCTCTCACTCACAGAAGCTCTCTCTGATGGAGGAGTTCTGGAACGAGGGCTTCTGGTCCAAGCACGACCTGCCACTTCGGGAGCCGGTGCGTGCGATGTTGCAAAGCCCTGATCTAAATATAGTTTTCAGGGTGACTTAGGGTTTTGTGTTAGTGTTGCGATGCTTCGGTGCCTTCCCCGCCGACGGCTTAGGGCCTTGAGGCTTAGCATTACGTTTGCTGCAGAATCCTCCGTGGATGGGGCATGAGCCGATGATGAAATACCAAGGGTAAGCACCAAGGCGAACCGCCGAAATGATGCAGGCCATGCCGTTACCAGTGTATGTCACCTGAACGGTGCCTTCCTGCGGGGATCTGCGTCAGGACCACCATGTTGACATTAAAGAGGAGTATCCGCGAATCTTGGTTTTACAACACTACTTGGTTTGTAGGATGTTGAAGTGCATGGAGTGCGGCAGCATTCAAGGCTGATATTCTCTAGAGTTCCGGATGGCGCATGCAAGATGATGCTTGCCAACTACGAAGGGCACATAAATGGATCCCAGCCTGGGCAAGAGACCCCATTGCTGAGGATATGACATGCGCCTGGAGCTACACGATGGGAAGAGCGCGTTCAGGCCGTCGGCATGTGCACCGAGCCCTACTCTGGCCCTACTCGCTCTGAAGGGGTCAAGGCCCTTGTCTTGTTCGTGAATTCCCTGTCGCTGCATTGGCGTTGCTCAGCAGCCTGTCGTTCCGTATGTAGCTGGTGAAACTGGTATTGATTTGTGTTGATGGAGGTGGTCTTTGGTGAAGCCTTTAGGCACCTTGGCCCACCAGCAGCATGCGCACCAAGACAGCATTCAGTTGCCAGACTTTGGGATGCGGGTGTCTTGAAGGCTCCTTGGGAATTGCAAGACAGGACAGTCCGAGGTACTTGACAGTGTCAGCTCGTCTTGCTGCGTGGCTCGTTGGTCCAAAGCCTTCCTAGACGGAATGCTGTAACTCTGCGCAGGGCGGCCGCCATGATGGGCTTTGCTCCTAGTCAGGCCCTGTTGATCGGCAGTCTTCATTAGCCTTAACTTAGTGACTTCGTCGCACCGACGTAGCTGTTATGCAGCAAAACGTCGCGCAGAGAACATTTGCTAGATTGGGCTGTTGTACTGCCTGCAGAAGCACTAGTAAGGCACGAGGGCCTCCTGACACTCAACAACCGGCCAGAGGCCCGGCTGCTTGGGTCAGCCCCATGTCAGTGTAAGGCTTGAGGTTTAGTATGCTATTGCCGGCTTCGAGTGGTCTGTGGAACTTGTGGCAGGATGCCGCGGGAGACGGGCGCTTTCCCCCCGATGTGCGACACCCGGATCCCTCAGGATTCGAATAAAGGAACTGGGGATTTACGTGTTCTTCGCCCTGTAATCACAAAAGCTTGCTTGTAAACTTATAGCCTCCTATAGTGTGCGAAATATAGTATTTTGGTCCCCCTCTTTCAAGACATCTCTTTGTGTATGCAACTGTAGAAAACTGCAGGCAGGTAGGCACATGTGCACGTATATCTTCGTGCCACATACATCCATGTGTTTACACTATACACATAGCTAGATGCAGATACACACATAGGCAAGCGCGAGGTATGCATGTGCATACTTTCGTGTTTATACTTGTACATACACTATGTCTATATACGTTCTGATGTTCGCATGCATTGTGCAGATGCATGTCCTGCGTGTGTGTGTGTGTGTGTGCGCGCACATACTTGAAGGCAAATACCTGCACAAAACGTATACTGATTATACTCCTATCTGATCATGCGCATCTCTGCAACAGTACACAGACATTTGCAGATCCATGTTGGCATGTGTATTTACATATTTGTGTATTTGCGCCTGTTTGCTGCACACACCTGTATACAAGACGTGGGCGGACGATATTTTCAGAGGTCGGCAATCCAACAATGTCAATTTCCTTTGGCGTATTCATTTGTGAGGCGCTATGCACCCCTCCCTGAACCTTACAGCCCGATGATGTCCTGTGCCCAAGTCATTCCTAAACTCCTAAACCCAGAATCGGAAAGAACCTTGATCTGTCATGTAATTTCACCCCCTCTAAAACTTAAGCCTCTTCCAAAGGTGGATGTGAGCGTCAAGGACTACTCAGTGACGCATGCCTTGCGGCCTGTGAGGAAGGGCAGCTCGGTGCTTGGGGAACATTGGGACGGTTGAAGTGAGGATCTTTGTTGGGCAGCCCAAACTTCCCAGAGAGCTGAACTGGGGCGGGTAGTAGGGCAAAATACGGCTTGTGTTTGCTCGTCTCATTTTGGATAGTGATGTCATTTTGTATCAGCTGGGGGCATGGAGCTCGGGATGTCATGATCTTTAGCAATGGTGTAGTCCGTAGAGTGTGATGAAGGGATTCCGTTCTCGGCTTCTCAGTTTGACGAAACTAAGCTGGCTGTTCTGACTATAATTTCTGTTTGGGGAAGGCCGGGTGTTGCAATGCCTCCCAGATTGAGCACGAACCCTTCATCCAGTCACGAGACCGGAAACTCTTTTCTGTGTTTTTGCTACATTCGGGACATTTTTGGAGCGACCTTTCAGGTTATAGAACACCTAAGTACCCGGATGCCAGACCAGCCCATGCAGTCCAGACGCAGAGAGAAGACTGTCTAGGAAAGTCACGGGCGATGTTCTCATGGACATCTCGCATTTGGTTCGAAGGCGAGGACGCATAGTCCACGTTGCCCACTTCGAGAAATTTTGCATTTCGCTTGGCTTTGGAGTCTGAGGCAAGCGGCAATACTTCGACCAGTGTCACGAGAGACGGGTGGTGCCGAATCCTATCCTGCAGCCTGGATGGTGGAGAAGGTTGAATTCATGCGGCATCTTACGGCATGCTTGGGTCAGCAACTCCGGTCCGCGGTGTGAGTCCCCTGCTTGTTCTTTGTGCCGTCTGCAACGAAACTTCGGGAGGTTTCAACGGTCTTGACCACTCATCCTTAAGCTATTCGTTCTTCGGCTAGTATCTATGCGTGTTATGCATTGTGGAGTCGAGAAGATCATCCGCAGGTTCAGAAGATTTAGAGTGGCATCCATACGTCGTAGAAAGAGTGCTTTTTCGGCAAGAATAATGGCAGCCCTAGTGGTGCTGATCAGATCAGTTGTACAAAACTGGCTTCACAACAATGATGCATTTTTACATAGTTACGGACAGTGAGTGACGCCCAGGTTCATGACCGGTCACACGCGGAACTTCAAGGCCAACGGCCAGCTCTTCACTGACGCCGAGATGTCCGCAGCCACCGGGACACAGAGTTCCCGAAGCAACCACGACAATTGATCGAAGGGTTTAGGGTGAAGTGCTGCGAGGTCGCGTCTGTCGTCCGTGGTTTCATGGCCTTGCTAAGGGTTGTGGTAAACTGAGTCTCATCTCCAACAGACTCTACACCGCTGCCATGACTGCAACCTTGTCGCAGTGGCAAGGCCATGGCTTTACTCAACGAGGACGGTGGATAGAGACCATGCGCTGCGCATCTGCGGCCCTTTCAATTCATTTCAATACTTCTCGATAGAGCAACGGCATCGGCAGCGTGCTTCACTTTGTGCCTGAATGCTGCATCCGGCAATCGCTGGTGGGTGAATCCGGTGTGCATGCGAACCACGGACACATGTGATTGTTGGCACTGTCCATGAGCGTTTGCCGATTACAACGAGTTACACCACGACCCCTGCGGGGAGCCCCCTCTGGACCGCGAGCCATCCTGAGTCAAACACGGTAGTCATAAATAAAGGCTGGATCCCTTTCAATTGTACTCAACGATAACTACCAGCGAACACCAAAGTGTCCAAGCGCGCTCTATGCTTCAGCCCCTGAGGACCATGCCGTTCACGAGCTGGACTTGACCAACAATGCCTTGCTTACCGATAAGACCATTGGCCTCACTGTGTAGCGAAGAGTTGCTGAGTTGATCTAACCGGCCGTGAAAGGCTCTGCATCCCCAGAACGCTGAGGAGCTTGGGACCGCTCTTGGCCAAGCTGAACAATGAGCTGCTTTGCGCAGAGCTTCAACGCCTCAGCCTCTCCAGCTGCAGGTGCTGATGAAGCGCAACAGGGTGTTTCAGACCATGCTGCTGACTAAACCCACAATGGTTTGACGGCACTAGCTAGCGCCTAGTACTCACTCCGGTCCGGCTTCTTCTAGCAAATTTACTCATATTGCAATGGTTTGGGCATTTGGTTTCCCAAGTGCGAAGACATTGCCGGAGACGCGAAGACCCCTCTCAGCAAGCATGCCCTTCACCTTCGGCTGTGATTTTGAAAGGTTCTTGCAGAGAGCTTGCCAGCTGCATAAAACGTCATGGAGTGTTCCGAAGGTCAACATGACGAGAGCAGCAGTTCTACACCCTAAACCTGCAATGTGCGAGTGTGAGAGTCGAAACCCGTAAAACGACAGGCAGGCCGGCCGGGAGAGCGTCCGCCGTGCCATTGAGCTGACCCAGACAGCCGGAAAGCTGGCATACCTGACGCTGGGATTTTTGGTTAAAGGCTCAGGTGAAGCAGCGAGCAAGCGATTAGGAAGGGCTTCTTGCTTGCATGGTGGCCTGAGAGGGCAATTTTGCTTGAATAGGTTTCATTCCACCGGCGACCAACGAACAAGCCTTGCCTGGAATTCGACCGAGCGTAACTCAGGAACTTGAGCCACATCGCGATTGGAACACAGAGTTTGCTTCCGCTCTGCACCATGGCCTTTCTCCAGATCTCGGAGCTGTTCTAGTTTGCGCCAGGGGATGTAAGGAGACTGAAGATGGCCAGCACTCAGCTCGGAGTTCTGACAGGTTTTTTTTTTGGGGGGGGGGGGGTTAGGAGGGATTAGGGTTCTCGGATCCACAAACCGACACACAACGGGGCAGCGAAGGGCACGGCATGTGCCGTGCCCTGGCTGCAGCCGACCTGAAGCTCTGCAGCCCAGGGCGCGGCATGCGGTGCAGGATCAACCATGCTATATTATATTGGATTGTATTAAATTATGTTAGACTATATTTTATTAGATTAGATTAAATTAAATTGAATTATGTATTGCCCCGAATCAATCGGATTTGTTCGCAGGTAAAGCCATCGGCCAGCACAAGGCACTGCACGAAGTTGCAATCGCTGGGATAGGCCTGGATCCAGCATGTACACAGGTCTACGGGAGATTGCTGACTTCAAACGAAAGCCCGTTCTCTAGAACTGTCGGCTCTATGGTAGTGCTGCCAATGGGTCATTGTACAATTTTTTCATCTGCTGCAGTAGGCAATCTTGTACCCTTGGTGCCAGCAGTTTAGGTTTGTCCCTGTGGAGCTTGCAGGTACAGTTTAGCTCATGCCAGACAAACTCTGTGCACTTTGACGCCCTCCCATCCCAAGGGCTTGGCAATAACCTCGCCTTGACAACAAACTGCCTGGACATGCTGTTTGTCAACAAGGCCCTGCAGACGCTCGATCCGCAACACCTCTAACAGTCACTATACAGGAGTCGATCTTTATGTGCACATGTTTTGCAACGGTTTACACGCCTTGGGCTTGTCGTCGCATGTTCAGCTCCACGTTTGCTTCGCACTGTACCGCAAGCTGCTCACCCGGCCTATGTAGTATTGAGCAGCATGTCAATGACATGGATGCAGCCTGGGATGCTGAGCCTTCTGACGATGGGCACGGAGGATTGCAGAAGGGACCCCTTGCCGCCCAGGAAGCTGGATCTAAGTTGGAACCGCTTCTGCCACGAGGAGTTTGATCAGATGGGTCACGAGACTGCAACAAGACGCCGAACGCGCTGATTGCGGCACTGCCTCCCCAGTCTATTTTTTGATTCTCATGGTTCAGTCTGTTGAGGGGGCTCAGCAGTCCGGATACAGTTGGGGTTTCTACGGCCCTGATTCGGTTGGCCAGACTCGAAGCACCTCAACATGCCGATAGCTGCGACCGTCAACTGGGGTATACTTCTGTTATTATTGCTCTTCATTGTATATAAGTACATGTATACAGACATATACATATATATATATATAGCCATGCCTTCGTGGAGTCTCCGGACACTGCTATGTGGGAGCCGAATATAAACAAATAAATAAGTGTATATATATATAACGATATGGTGTAGTCTTCGTGGCTGTGGAAGCTGATTTATCCAGAATATCTCGGTGGCCTTCTGCTTGCGTTCATTCGCAGTTGAGCTCTCGTGTAAAGTCCGAGGCATTGGGGCCTTGGAAATTGGATCTGAATCCCTTTTTATTTTATTATACCATACTGTACTATACTATACTTTGGGTACTGCCCCCATGCAGTAACAGTCCATAATAGGGCTACTATTAAGGGCCTTATACATCAATATATTTTGAATGTTACTCAACTGTTCCTGAGTGGTGGCAGTACCCACACTAGACTATATTATGTTTCTAATGAGTTATATCATTTTGTACTATACTACTGTATTATGTTTCTACTGATTTATATCATTTTATACTCTCTTTTCCGAAACAGAGACTCAGCCCAGGCAAGCTGATCTCACAAGGCTGCTTGCAGGAGCTGTCTGTGGACTACTGCCACATGGCAGCACAGACTCGGGCTATGCATGGGTTATGGGTGGGATACATCACGACTTTGCACGACCCTGCCACTGCCAATGGCAGGGACACTACTACTCTTAATAGCATATTTAGGCATTAGCCATTATAGCTGGTCAGTAGGAGATCTTTGTAGATAGTATACATACATACATACATACATACATAATTACATGCATACATACATACATACATACATAGATACATACATACATGCATACATACATACATACATACATCTATATATATATTGTGTTGCATAAGATAGAGAGAGTGATAGAGAGAGCGAGAGAGAGGAAACAAACAAACAAAAATAGTGTACTTCGGGCCAGGGGACCTTATCCCAAAGCCCTAGCAAGCAAGCAAGCAAGCAAGCAAGAAAACAACTACTCTCCATAGGTCATCAGTGGAAGCTCGACATGCAACAGTGCCAGACTCACAGCCCTCAAGCCTGAGATATCGTCCGCATCATGATCAGCATTGTTTCATGCAGTGGAGAGTCTTAGTGTAGCGGCACAACAGTTTCATATTGTCCTCCTACACAGAGCCTTCTTGCCCCAAAAAACTTGGCTTTGGGAGCATCTCTAGGACCGAAACATGCGCTTTAGGTGCTGCCTACGTCGTGGGCCGGGACAGCCCTGTGGCCGAGCTCTTGGAAGGCATGCCGGCTGGTTGTGGATCATTTCAGAGCCTTGTGACGTGAAGCTTCCGACGGTAATATACCCAAGTGAGGCCGACTGACGACTCAATCGGCTCATGCAAGGCTTCGGGTGGCGGGGCTGTTTCATCTCAACATTGTCTTCTGACTGAAAGATAAGATGACCCCGACCCCACACGGGTTGATCGCAAAGCAGCTTTTACTTTTGATAGCTTCAACCTTGTTTGTTTATGTCTGCAGGCAATCCTTCTTCTCGCAAGTCCTACGGGCAAGTCCCAAACTCGACATTGGTGCCTTCTGGTCACGCTTTGTTTACTCAAGTTGTCTGGGTCTCGTCTTCAGAATGTCTCGAAGCAAACGGATGGCAGCTAGAATCTAGAATCGGCTAGAAAGTTCCCGACAGGTTGGGAGCATTTTGGCCACATTTAACGGAAGCGCATGTGTAGCACAACATAGCGCCATAACCCCCTTCTGATCATTAAGGCCCTAGACGATTCCTGGTTTGAATTGCTTGGTCATCCTCACAGCAATTGCAACTCTAAGGCGCGAGTGCCTGCGTCGGGAAGCCACAAACACGACTCCTCCAAAACCACACATGCTGCAGCAATATCCTTACTGGTGTTTTGGTGACAGTGATGAGACAGGCCTCGCCCGGGATTCCACCTTGAAGAAGCTGAGCTTGGTGGCAAACCGAATCGCGCCACGCCGGCACTGAGGGGTGGATGTCTTTCAACTCAGGCTTGCAATGAGGCAGTTTCAGAAAACAAGACCCGACGTAGGAAAATCCTTATCATAAGGACTGGTAGAAAGGGGCTACCGTAGTTTTGTGAAGCCCAGCCTTCCCAGAGATAGAGTTTGTCACAGTGCTTCTTGGCCATTTAGCAGGAGAGCCTTGCATGCCTCCCACTCCGACCGTACCTCACAAGAGACAAGACTCGGCTCCCAAATGCCCAAAATATCACACATGTTTCGGGTTTTGGCCGTCCTCCGGAACATCTATGGACCCCACACCCTCCGAACCGGGGTCCTCCGCAGTCAAGCTCCGAATTTCTGGTGTTCCTGGCAATGCCTGGCAATGAACAAGCATAAAAGCAACATGGCAGAGATGACGATGCTGATGAGGGCAAGAAGTTTAGTCGTTGTGATTCCTTTTCGCAGAGCCGTGGCCCATGGTGAGGATTTCCGGTCTGCTCTGGTCATCGAGGATGCATTGGACATGCATCCCACCCTCAAGGACGCTGAACCCAGTAGGAGGTCGAAACGTCAAGCGCCAAATAGCAGATATCAAGGGGAACAGATATGACAGAAACTGCCATCACCTTTCTACCGGCCACCAGCCGCGGCAGTGCTATCATGGTATGCAAAGGATGTAATGATGATAACACGACCAGACATAATGAGGGGCACATCTTGAGACGCTGGCCTCCTGCCAAGTTCCTAGCTTTTTCACAGCCGGCCAGGGGGAGGGTGCTTGGCTGCTTTCTGCGTGCTGGGTTCCAGGATATCGACATGACCGACAATCCACTGGGTGCTTTGGGAATGCGCAGCCTGCTACGGCTGCTTTCGCGCCAGACGACTCCAGGATCTGAATTTAGAATCGTTGGCTGTTGCTCCAGCACATACGCCGGACATGATCAGTCAATACGGATGCAATTGCCATTGCCAGCGTTGCTCTCAACAGCAGGTGTCGGCTTTTGTGGTGGTCCTTTTATTTCGGCCTTCTTTGGATTCCCTCACGTTGAACATGAGCCAATTAGCTACAGTTTGTCAAAAGACGCAAGAGCTAAACCCTAAAGACCTCTCTTCGTGCCTCCTGCCGCCGAGCGCTCTGATCATGATGCGTGCTGCCACGCTCCCAGCGTGGACAACGAAGGTCAAGAACACTTTCCTGGAGTTTGATGAAGAGGACGAGCCTCGCTACCGTCGGAGCAGTTCCGCCCCGCCGCGCATGCTGAGGATCGCCCCGGAGGATCCACCCATTCAATC
>CAJNJA010026608.1:0-32095 GCA_905231915.1 Symbiodinium necroappetens | reverse complement strand
GAAACGGTGATCCACATACTGATTCAAGAAGCTTGTTTTTCCAGCCTCCCGCTGCCCGCAGATGCCGATATCAATTCGCTGGAAGTCAGAGGTCTGCATGTCAATGCGCTCAACAAGCCTGGGTTGTTGCAGCTGTAGGAGCTGCAGATCCACCTGAAAGGGAGGGCCCGGCAGGCCCAGGGAGGCCAAGGTCTCCTGCGTTTGTAGCGGCCGATCTTCGAAAAGCAGCTGCAGCCGAGTCCTCGGGTCGCAGCCGAGGGACGCGCGAGCCCTTTGCAGCACTTCACCTTACTTGCTGGGACAACTAAAGCTGAAGCTTTGGAATTATGGAGGTACTATAGTACCCCGAATACCCATAGGCCCCTAAGTGGTTCCTTTTTGGGATTACCTTATAGGATTCTAAATATGAACCATAAAAAGGAACTACCTAGGGGCCTACGGGTAGGTTCAAGGTTACTTACTGTACTACTGAGTCACTGATGGAGGCCGCAGGCGGAAGCTCCAATTCTGTAGAGGACGACCCAGAGAGTTGCAGCAAGCGGATGGCGTACATTGCGACAGAGCACCTAAATCCCCCGCAAGGAGAATCTCCTGAGAGAAAACCTCCAAAGCAAAGCCCTAAAGTAAAACCCTGCGTGCACAAAGTGTCGATTTTAATGGCCAAATATGCCAAATTATGCATAGCTGACGATTTATCTTAAGAACTTTAAACTGTCCCAAATCGGTACCTGGTCAAACATATTGTCTGCTGCATACTGGGCTGCTCGGCGCGGTTGCTGCACAAGAGGTGCTGCTCGGCACTGCGAATTTTGTCTGTCCGCTGAACTCGCGATTACAGCCATTTATTCTAAGCGTACGGTTGAACCGCGCATGGGCCGATCTTGATCCGAAGCTGCCAACAGGCCCTGCGTGCAAGAGCCTTCCGCAATGAGAGCCGCAAATGATCCAGGTCGGGCTCGTGTTTAGGGTGACGGTTTTCAAGTAACCCCTTCTGCAGAACAGCTTTCTGCACGAAGTTCTGCGAATGCGCCTCACTTGGAGGGGAGTTCAGTCGATCCTTTACACCCAACTCCCTGCCAGAGTACTAGGCCCTCGAACCAAAACTTCCACCTGTCAACTCGACCGGCCGGCATTCTAGTACGAGTATCATAACCGAAAATAGGGTTATCATTACAGTAATATTATTGCTGCTCTTGTTGTTGGTACTATTACTATTACCAGTTTTATTGTCGTTGTTCGTGGTCAACACTTTATTTGGCATAGGACACCTGAGTTCCGGGAGCTCGTTTCATATCCAGAAGGTGCTGGTTTATCATATGCGGTCAAAACCTGATATGCCTTAGAGGATGTAGGCATCTTCATGCAGCTCTGTTGCGAGAAGCACGCTACTTGTAGTCGCAATATGGATGGGGGGGGGGCCATGATAATTAGAATAGGGTTTGGGCGTAGAATAGGGTATAGAGGTACGGGGTACGGGGTACATTTTAACATTAGTACAAGACAAGAGGGAATGCTTTTACTGCTCACTACTCTTATGAACCCTAAACCCTAAACCTTAAAAGTTGTGACAACTTCATGAGAGACGCCTCGGATGCTAATGCCGACACAAATGCTCTTCGTCTAGACTGCAACTGCTCACTGAGAGAAAGACTAAGAACTAGGAGACGACAAAGTAAAACAGAAAACACACAACAAGAAACACACTGATGATTTTGAAGGTAACCTAGCTACGCTTTTTGACCAGGATCTGGGCTTCAACCGTGTCTGCTTCTGTGTGCCTGTGTAGTCCCCAAAAAAAGCTTCCGATCCAGGAAAGACTCGGGGAGGCTTTTCCCATGCGACGCACCCGGCACCGTTGATGTCGAGGCAACTTTAAACACGAGCAGAGGCAAAGGCCGAATCAGTCCTGCTTGAGGGGCTTGTAGGCCTTTGGGGGTTTATAGAGATTTACAGCTAAGGCTCTGCAGTCTGTTCTGTGAGACACAGGGATGCGCGAATGCGCTAGCAAAGACGGGTACGAAACGGGATGAAGCTAATCTAGGTCTAGGAGCTTTAAGGCTGCTAAGGTTGAGGGTTCCCGTGTGAAACAGTTGGATGCTTATCTGGGAGGTGTAGCCTCTGCCCCCAGAAAGGACGGTTTAAATTACATCAATACAGGGTCAACGCGTCCCACGTGCTGTGGCCCAGTTGAATAGCGGCGGCAGCTCGAACTGCGGGTGCTGTTGCTGGTGCTACTGCACTACACTCACTGTACTTGATCTTTACCTTCACAGGTGAACTAATTCGAGGATGAAACTGTAGA
Source organism: Symbiodinium necroappetens (assembly GCA_905231915.1). Taxonomy (NCBI): domain Eukaryota; class Dinophyceae; order Suessiales; family Symbiodiniaceae; genus Symbiodinium; species Symbiodinium necroappetens. The sequence continues at coordinate 29,793 of CAJNJA010026608.1, read as the reverse complement.
GAAGAGTGACTTTCATTTTGACTCTCATGATTGCATGCGTGAAAAAACCCCTTGCGCCAACTTCCCTCACGGCCACTGGCCTGATCACATGACATCCATACACCGCGAAACACTTTAACAACAGCGTTCGAGAAGGGATGTGTGCACTTGGACCACAGTAGGTGGCTGGACCGAATTTGGATCTTCGCCACGGACGCCGAAGGTGCGTCCAGTTGGCGATCGCAAATCTTCGGGCGGCTGCTGCTTGGCATGCTTTGCAGTGCGTCAGCAGAAAAATCTGCCACGCGTCATCAGGCCGATCAGCGAAGTTACTCAACCCGCCCCTGGCTGCCAGTTACAGAACGCTATTGTCATGTGCCGCGCTGAAACGCGGGTAAACTTACCTAGGCAGGAAATGGCTTGGCAAAAACAACGAAGGCGGGAAACGCATCAGCTGGCTCCTGTGGCCAATTCTGAGACGCGTGGCCGGGAGTCGACGAAACCTGCCGTAACTGTACTTTGCTCAAATCCCCATGGAAGATGAGCAGGCTGCAACACCTCTGCCCGGCGCACTGTTGATGGGCCTACGAAGGCACGGCGGATGGACCGAAACAATCGGCTTTTCTGCAGCAAGGGCCTGCCAACAGGCAGCCGCAAGTTTTGGGAGCCGTCTTTCATCTCTTGCTATTGCTACATCTTTCGCTTTGGATTTGCTCATGCTTGTGTGTACAATGGGTCAGCTGTGTCCAGGGACTACGATTCGGCACTCCGGATTCAATTCGGGACCCTTGGGTTTCGGGCTCGGGAGGGTAAAAACCAAATTCAGGCCGTGTTCCATTGATGTTCCGCAGAAAGCCTCTCAAGGCCCAACAATCAGCGCCGTGGTCGGGGCGTGCGTGCACAGACCCGCAGGGTCAAGACACCGAAGTGAGCAGGAATCTAATCTTACACCCTCGAAGCCTGAAGCTGAAATCTTCGCAGCAGGTGCTATCAGAGGACCTACTTCATCTGCAGCCCCTGACCTTGTTGGCATCTACCACATGATAATCTGATACCTGCTTTGGTCTAGAACCGTGCAGGCATCCATAGACCGTGTAAAGCAGTCTAAAGCAGGTACTGTTGCTTGCATCTGGTCTGCAACGACTCAACAAGCACCGCTGCCCAATGGCGAGAAATTCGCAGTGACTGGTGGCTCTGATCAACGCTACTAAACAGTCTCTAGTAGTAGTAGTGTCTGAAGACAGTAGAACCTCACACTGCCAGACTGGCCATAATGGTCGAGGTCCGAGACAGAGTGGCGCTCAACAACATGTGTCATTGATGTCGTTGATGTTGGTTTACGCGTGACCTCCTGCCGAAGACAATCCTGTGATGTTGCTGTGATGCAGATGAGGGTCGCGAAGGCGACGGCTGCAAGAACCAGGACAAACCAGACTCCCAAACATGATCAATAGCATAACCACAGCATCGCTACAACAGCTGGAAACTACAGCAACATGCAATCATGCTTGGGCCGATGCCGGAGACTTCTTTAGCGAGTTTGACAGGTCCAAGCAGCATTCAAGGAAACTTTAGCCGGTAAAGTAATGGCAAGTTCATCATCTGCTGCTGAGCGAAACCTGATGGACCAGGCTGTGGTGCTGGTGATGGACCGTTGTTGATTCGAATTGGCATCTGTACCCATAGGCTCCTTAGTAGTGCCTTGTGAGAATTACCTTAAAGGATCCTTAAATCCCAACCACAAAAAGGAACTACTAAGGAGCCTATCTGTAAACCCTTGAATCCACTCCGGATCGTCGATCTCGGGACCCTGCGGGAAGGGGATGAGCTTCACCTGTCAGCTCTGGGACAGCAGGGGCCGGCCCCAGTGCCCAAAGACTCCAAAACCCATTAAGGGATGTTCTAAAACCTTTTCAAAACCCGAAGACCTATAAACTCCAAGTTATACTGTCTTGATTCATGACAAGAAGCCGTCGCAAAGTGGCAGGTTTCCCTTCATTGAGGGATTCTGGAATCTCCGGGTCTCGCTGAAAGAAGGATGCCGAGCAGGGGGTTCAGACCCAGGAATCCGAGGACACGGTTTAGGGTTTAGTTTAGAGTTTAGGGTGTAGGGTCTATAGGGTTTAGGGTTTAGGGTCTATAGGGTTTAGGGTTTAGGGTTGGTGAGATCTAGGGACCCGAGGAGTTGGGTTCGGCTTTCGGGGGGCATAAGTGAGCCGCTTCGGGGTTACAGTAGGGTACTGCAGGAGTTAATTAAGGCTCCAAGAGCTCTAACTACGATACGGGCCAGGGCTCCTCGATTATGAGCATTGCCGGCCGCATGTCTCGTACAGTTGCAACCTTTTGCCTTAAACAAGGTTGGGAGACCGTTGCCAACTGTTCTGGATGTACGTGCAGAGCTTCCTGCAGCTTCGTCCTCACATGGGTAGTTCTCTGAATTAGGGTCCCTTTTTTAGGTCCCCAATATAGTACGGCACCAGTATGAAAAAGGATCCTAACAGGGACCCTAATTTAGACAACTACCCACATGGCATGTAAGGGTTTGGAGAGAATGCTGAGGTTCTTAGGGCTGCAGAAACCTCGAACGTCTCGAGGTGTAAACCCAAAAAGGTCCTATGTACCTATATAGCAGAAGGTAGGGTTTCTATATTCGGAACACTTCTTATGGTTTAAGGAAGTATCCCCCATAACAGTACATAGGACCTTTTTTGGGTAATGATCAGCTGCAACACGGCCCGGGATGATTCTTAGGAAACTCCAGCGCGTGTGGCCCAGGGTTTAGCAGCACCTGTGCTTGTGAGGGAAAGACCTTCTTGAGAAGCATAGCTCTGATTTGCGACAGCCGGCATGGTGCCTCAAAGAGCAAAGGCCTTAACTGTACCGAACAACAGATTTTTGTCCTGTTTTCCACAGGCTTGAACTGTCCTAAACCCTAAACCCCACTAAACCCCAAATCCCCTAAACCCTAAATCCTGAACAGGCTTGACAAGACAGGCAGGTCATCCTGAGCGGCGGGATATGAGGGTCACTCCCTGCTCCGGGGTTGTCATTAAGTGACCAGAGCAAGACGCTCAAGAGATCTCGACCCAGGAAACCCGTTGAAAAGCTCTGCAGTTACGCAACTAACTATACCTTTATAGTCCTAAGCCTTATAGTTTGAGGGGTATCTGAATTTCCTTGGGAGAGAGATCGTCTCTGGCGCAATCAATAGTATCAATAGCTCACACTCTCGCGCTCCACGCCATAGTCTCGCACCCCACGCAATGCTGAAACCCTCAACCTCGTGACTCACTCAGACATCCCAGTACCTCCTTGCTACGTTTTAATTTAAGGAACCCTTAGAATATCAAACTCGGAAGTTGCACTTGATGTGAAGCATATGGCGTGCTGCGTGAATAGCCGGTAACATGGAAGACTGACTAGTGAACAATACGATTATCTAGGGTTGCTTACTATACTGAATCTATCGTATACCGCGAAATCACATTTTCGTTACATCTTGGTCAGTCGGCTAGTTGGGAAAATTTGTCTGGATCAAGGGTAAGGCGCTCCCCAAACCCCCTAAGAAGGAGATACCCTGAAAAGCGACGTGGTGAAGGTTAAGGTTTACGTTCTCAGAAGGGTTTGAGTATAGCATTAAGTGAAACTCGTACCTTAATCCGACACTGAAACACGAAAGTGACTTGACTTGACACCTCTGCCGCTGACGATTGAGGGCACTACCGCATGGGGTGCGTCTGTACGTGTTTGCCAGGAAAGTTTCCTTGACTTCCTGCATTGACCAAAAGGACTTTGCACGGTTTGGGCCTAGGGTAACGCTGATGGAAACATTTTGGTTTTACTATATTATATGGTGTTGTACTACAGCATGTACACATATATACGGATGTTGTAGCATATCATCTTGTATCACTACTTGCCGCAGAATCTCCATCTTCACCTCAAGCTTAAGCCCCTGAAGACTCGAAGCACAAGCCAACATAAACACTACACGCCAACCGACAATGAGCCTAACCCCATAACGAAAACCCCAAACCCCTCGTCCGCCAAGCGAAGAGGTCTGGCCCTTCGTGGCGTCCGCCAAGCGAAGAGGTCTGGCCCTTCGTGGCCAGCCTTCTCTCAGTGGGCCGTGTTCTCACCTCGCACCGAGAAGCTTCCCTTAACCTGAAACGGCCTCTAATTTTAAAAGGGTTGAAGGCTTTCTGGGATTAGGACTTTTCGGGGTTTAGGACTTTGGGGCAAATACGGCTTGTCACTTGCGAGTAAGAGGTTGGAAAGGTGGTTGCGTGACGTCTAATGAATCTGCGGTTTCGGGTTGAGGTTCGGCGTTCGGGGTTGCTCTTGTTTGGCGTGGTCAGCTGGAAGGCTTGGATGCCTGTAGCAAGGAAGGCTTCCAACGATTCCCAGAAGCCCCAACCATCCAGCTTAATGCTGAATTCCCTTCTTGAAATAGTAAAATTAGCTTGTATAAAGTATCCGAATGTTAAGGCCCCTTGAAGAAAGGGGGTTGACTAGCCAGGTGTCTACGTTCAACTGCGAGCTGATAGCCTCAACCACGAGGCCACGGAGGAGAGGACACGACGCAATGATTCATGCTCTCGCGATCGACCATCGAGATGGAGGGTTTGGGGCGTGAGCAGGCATGTTCAGAAGTTCGGCATTCGGGTTCAGGGTTTAGGGTCTTGTTACTAGAGAGTTTAGGGTGTCGGGCTAAGTTTAGCTGTTAAGAATATGTCAGACAGCCGTATACGACCAGCGCAAGAACTCCCTTCTTCATAACAGAGCAAAGGATGAGGCGAAAGCTGCCATACGCTTGCGGCTTGTCACTTGTGTGCCATTTTGCACCAGGGATATCCTTCAATGCCTCTGCGCATGCAATGAAAGGATGTGCAAAAACAGAGCACATCAGCCCAAGCAATCCATGATCTGTGAAAGAATATTCAAGCTCCAATGGTGAGGACCAGTTCAGAGTGCAGCACACCCGCGTCTTACACAGTCTGCTTGGTATGCTTGATGCGCCAACCTCCCACCCCCAACCAACACAAAAAGGCTGATGACACGCGACTCCGTATAAAAACCCGAGCTCACCACAAAAACCCAAACCCAATGCCATGTCTCTTTTCAATGTCCGATCAATTCCGAGGGGTCTGCGGTAAGATCCTGGAGGTGCGCAAATCGTGGCTGCATGGCCCACCTGCAGCTCGTGGCTCGAGGCTACGAGGTGTACCGGTTCGACTCACACACTCACACTCGGCTGGCATGGCGTCAGAGGGTCTGAGATTGCTCTAGGGGGTTTAGGGTACCCGAACCGTTTAGAATTCCCTTGCGGACTCCTTTCAGGATTATTGTAAGGGCTCGTTAATAACACGTTCTTTTAATTGTTATGGGTAGACATTTGTCTCCTGTACTCGGGTGCTTGTTTTCGAATTTAGTGAATTTAGCTTAGCTTTACACCTTAAATGGGAATCCGCCTCAAGTGAGTTGACAGGGGGTCACCTTCGGAAGTTGCTTCGTGACGTGTCCTTACGTCGTGACAGAATCAACAACTCCACAACGCCGCAGCCCCCGACTGAAGCTCTGCCCGATTTCGAATCAAGAACAACAAACAACCCTAAACCCGAATGCTAAATCCGAAAACCCCTCAAACCCGAAGCCCCACAAGCCTGAAACCCTACAAACCCTGCAAACCCTATGAGCCGGGAGCCGCGACGCTAAACTCCTAAAACCCTATAAGCCCAAAGTCCTAAACCCCACTTGGAGGTCCGTGGGATTTGATAAGTTGTTTTAGGGTTTAGGGTTTCAGGGTTTTGTTTAGGGTTTAGGGTTTAGGGTTTTAGGGTACTTTCAATGGGCGTACAGCAATTTGTAAGTACAGTTGCGCTATGCATAACCCTAGGTACCAAGTCCCATGATCCCTTATGCGAAGTTAAATCCACCCTTATAGAACCCTTCTAGATACCTGCTATAAGGAACCCTTTAAGCTAATTACTAAGTCCGATGATCCCTTAAGTACACCCTCAATACCCCCCTGTAGAACCCTTACAGATCCCTTTTAAGGCACCCCTTAAGTTACTGTCTTGAGCAGGGGCTGCAGCGCACTCTGCCCTGATCCTTCAGCTACCGCAATAAAACCCATAATCCCTTAAGTACACCCTAACCCCGGCGTTACAGAACCCCTATAGATTCCTTTTGAGGAAGGAATCCTTTATGGAGCCCTTCAAGATACCTAAACCCGAACTGGGGGGCCCTGGCTGGCATCCACCAAGGCGTCAGCGCGGCAGGGCCTTACCAGTCTCTAGCAGAATGTAGGGGCTTTAACTAGTAGAATAAGGCTTTGGGGGTACATTACACTGTTGTTACAATAAGGAACCCTAAGGATAGTAGGCTTCTATATTAGCTTAGGGCTTGGGATATAGGCTTTACAGCCTAGGGTTTAGGGTTTAGGACTTCGGCAGTTTGGGCTTTCTGGCGAACCCAAGAAAGTCGAACCATGAACTAGCCTGACTCGTCTTCCCTACTACTTTACCTCAAGGGCATGGGGATAATATGATGTTACAACATGCTGGCTTCTACTTGGGATTCCGGGATTAGGGCGCACGATGGCCGAAGATTGGGCAACATGTCTTTCTGGGGAGGGGTCCCGAGCATCGAAAGCCTTTGTAAGGTCACGGTGCTGCTGCGTGGGATGCCTATCCGGGCGCCTAGAAATTCTCAGTGCGAAGTTTAAGGGGCTTGGGGTTTAGAGTCTTGCCATTTTCGAGAGAATCGTGGATTGAACAGTTGATGTCTATTGACGGTGCTCTTCGAAGTCGCCACTCTGCACGATATTCCTTTCAAAACTTTTTCTGGAAGACAGCAGCTGAACTAGGTAACGTAGACCTCTGATTGATAAAGCCCACCTACCTTAAAGGTGAATGTACCAGGGATCCTCATGCGAAGACCCGTGAAGGGAGGGTGTCTGTTGACCAGTCGTCTACATTCTTTTGCAGGAAACTCGGGTTTCTCAAGAACCCGGGCCCCTTAGGCCATACCCATAGGCCCCTAGGTAGTTCCTTTTTGGCATTACCTGAAAGGATTCTACATATTAAGCCCACAAAAAAAGGCTCAGATCTGCCATCACGGCTTCAGCTAAAAGGAATCCTGAATGAGGGAAGATTGGGGGTCCGAGGATCCAGGGTGAGATGCCACACGGTTGATGATCAAACTCCTGCATTACCCATTATAAGGACTATACCATAATTCCCCCATAGTTTAGGGTCCTTAAGGTAATGCAGGATTTATATCATCAACAGTACTATTGGGGCCTTACCTTAACCCTCAAAGGTAGGCATCATAGTTGCCCAACACCTACAAGCGGCCATGATTCGATACCTTTGGGGGTGTAGGTAGGAATTAGAACAGGGTGCCGGGATCTAGTGTAGCATAACTGCACAAAGCCGTATAAGGCCATGCTACTTGCTGTAGTCCAAAAAGCCCTAAACCCTAAACCACGACAAGACAACTCGGGGCCTGCAAAGCACAGCGCTAATTCCTAACCCCCAGCCCGAACTCGAAATGGTAGACCCTTATCACAACGGTTTACAGTAGGGGTTTTAGGCTTTATAAGGGTAACCAATCTCGGATCCTGAACCCAAGACCCTGAGCGTCGGACAGTAAGACCCTAAAAAACTGCGCAGAAGAGACACTTGTGGCCGGCATGATCACGCGGATGTTCGTGGCGCATGGCTTCCCGAAGCTTCCCCTGCGACGAAGACATGCTTTGGTGAGATTACCCTAGGGTCCCAGTTACCTACATAGTAGGTTAATGGCTAACCAGAAGAATCATGCAATATGCGGAGCCCTTGGGTTAGCCATAATTAGGGTCAGGGCTTCCTGTGCCAAGCGTTCAATCTAAACTTGAAGGGTTTTAGGTTTCGAGGCTACAGCCATCAGGGGTTCAGGGCTGAAGGGGAAGCTACAGCCATCCAGCCCTGAGGCGCACCCTAAACCCTAAGCCCTAAGCACCCTCACCCCCCTTAAACCGAGACCCTGAAACCCGTGACCCTCAAGCCCTCAACCTGAACAAGGCTCCTGACCTGGGTGGAGCCAAGAGCATTCCCTTTGGCTCATAGCCCAGGTTCAGGGTTTAGGGGTTTAGGGTTCCGGGCCCATCCGGCTCAACCGTAAGGATTTCTGGCAGTGACCATACCACGGACTTGTCTCATTCCCTCCATATGCAATCTTTTCGCAGTATTTTGTTGCGGGAATACGACTGCTTTAGCCCTTAGAGGAACCCTGATAGGATCCCTTTCATGGAACCCATTTAGATCCATCAAAAGGAAGCCGTTATTGGCGTTGTGCTCTAGGTTTTAGATCTGGCAGGCGCCTAAACCATGGGTTTCTGGGTTACATTACATGTGATATGGCTAGTAACTTGCTATTTGGGTAACTGGAGTCCTAGAGCATGTCAAATCCTACATAAAATTCGTATCAATAATACACCATTTAATGGCCTCTCTTGGCTTGCAAGAGGATGGGGCCGTTGGGGCTTGAGTGATTTACAAGGGGGTGTTTCGAGTTTAAGGGTTTCAGTGAATCAGTACAGAGCTTCAGGTACTTTGCACATTCATGGCTTGTGTCAGTTTTGGGGTAGGGCAATCTTTCTGGTAACCTGGTACAAAAGAACATCGTGCAGGCAAGGCGCCGGGAACGCTGCTCAGGCGACAATCCTCGAACGGGCAACAAGAGCACCCCAAGTAGTCCCCAAAGCAGGTTCATGCAAATATAAAAGAGGTAGGATTCAGCTCGTTATGTGTGTGAGCGCGCTTCTTTAATCCCTAACCAACTTCCAGACGGAAGCATGGGGCATCAAGTGAAGCAAAGGAAGCGGCAGTCAGTGATGGTGAGACTGCTTGCAAAGGAGCAACCTGCATGTTAATTAAGCTGCTTTTCCATAGCATCCAGGGACTGTGACTAGAGGAGGAGGGGACGGAGGAGGATACACAACAGCTCGGAACCTGCGTCAAAAACTCTTCGTGCTTGTCTGTAGGAACAGGTCAGGCAATCCAAGTAAGCCTTATAAACCCTAAACCCCTAAACCCCCCTGAACCCTAAACCTTAGCATTAAAGCCTAGCCTTGCCACCTACCCGCAAGCATGCTCGAATTTAGGGTAGATGCTCCAGCCCTCTAGCTTTGGACCTTAGTACGGGGCTGAGGTATTCCTGCGAAAATAATCTCTGCTAAGTGAAGCCACCGAAACCTCATAGACTTGACGTGCAGAACGAATGCATCCCGAACAGGTTTTTGAAGACCATGCGACCTAGCAATTGAAAGGCTTCCTTAAACGGTTCTAGAAGGGATCGATAAGGGGCTAGAGTTTAAGGATCATGAGACTTGGTAACTGGGGCTATTGCAAAAGGTGCTGCTTGTACAAATTACTGTCATACCCCAAACCCCCAATTACGGGACACGTAGCCAACTTACTTACTAAGTCCCACGATCCTGAAGGACCCAGGCACTGACGCAATGAGAAACATGCCTCTATATGGCGTCACAGTTTATATCCTTAACAAAAATAAGGTTTAGGGCTTCGGGGGTTTAGGGCTCAAAGGGTTCAGGGTCACCCTTAGCCAAGGGGCCGTTTGTGAATGAAGACATCCTGGCGGAGGGCGCAGAGCGAGTAACCAATGTTTCGAGTGTAGGGGTGTGCAGAGCACCCGACACTCCTTTTGAATGCGACAGGCTGGGCTAATTGCAAACTGGCTCAAAGTTCAAACCTCGCCCGTCAGAAAACGTATTGCGCCATGGGTCAAGTCTTGAACAGTTGGACACGGACCGATAGCGTCGCATAGCAACATCGAAAACGTCTTCGCCTTGCACCAGACTTTTTCTGGTCTCTCTTCCACAAGTCTTCAAAGCCTGTTCGCATTCGTTGCGGACTCTTCCGAAACTTTCTCGCGACTTGCAACTTGTAACTGGTTCCGGATTTCCGCGCTAAGTTTGCAGCAGAAGACTCGTTGGAGCCTTTGCTTTGACACACCAAACATTTGCACACATAACCCTGCCGCTGCTTGCTACACATGGTTTAAGCATCTAGGGTCCTCAACCTTAAACCCTACACCGTCGCTAGTGACTGGTGGCACTTCACGAGAATATGGTAGACCCTCGCTGTATCAGACCCTGCCACAGCAGCCGCTCCCCGATAACCCAAAGAGTCACGCCCTGAAAATAACAAAACACGATTTTGCAAGAAAATTACTAGTAGTGGCCGTCTTCGTTGCTTGCTACGCTGTGCACTGCATTGCTTACTGCTTGGCCCAATACATCGCTCTTCGCATGTGCATCCTTCCCGTGACTCTATGCATGACCCCTGTCAGCATAAGTCTCAACTCTTCAGCGCTATCCTTTAGATGCTGGTACTGGGCGAATACTCAGCACTGCTTTGCGAAAGGCCGGCCGGGACGTTTCCGGCTGTCTGCTTCCTGTGCATTTTCTTGCGACGGTTTTATGCGCCGCTACAATCTGTTGCGAAATCCTGCTCGGGGCGAGAATGGCTGGTGACGACTTGCATGAATCCAGGGCTTGCACAACTGTTGCCGCCGCATCGCAGGAGATGTATTGGTGAGCTTTGGTCACGTTTCCGAGTGCCCACGGGTCTCCAAACTTGCACGAAGTCCGAGCTGGCGGGTTCTTCTTGAACCCCAAGTCTGTCAATGTCCTCTACCTAGCTTTTTGCACAACCGGCCCTAAAGCTAAGGACCAGGGACCACAAGCATAGGCCCATTCAGCACGACGAATGAAGACAGCGGCCAGAAAACCAGGCAAAGCAACAGCTGCGTGAACCAATACAAAAACAAAATCGCAAGTGCAAACAAGTCACCGCATCGGCAATTCAATGTTAATCACAGAGTTTGCGACAAATTGCAACCCCGTTCGCCGAAAGGAACTTCTTGTACATTCATTCAACCCTTTTTTTGGTCCTACTACTGCAGTAGTCGCCTGCCTCAGAATGGGAACAGGACCAGACTAGACTCCTGAAACAGGCTCCTACCACCAATCCCAACGGCAGCAGCTCCTCTCCGAACACACCTCTGAACCCAGAACACTCGGCCATGCTTTTTCAGGTCTAATCGTTCCCAATCCTCACCATCTCCGTGCCCACTCGTGGCACTCGTGGCGCGTAGGTGCCATCCTGGGGGGGGGGGGCTGGCCCCCACAAGGAACTTGGAGGCTTGGAGACGAAGACGAACTAAATGTAGGGGCCTTAATTATTAGAATAGGGTTTTGGGCTCGGCTCCTTTATCTATATAGCATATTTAAAATAAGGAACCCTGACGGTAATATTGGCAATATTTAGCTTCCAAAAATCCTTCACCCTAAATCCCAAACCCGCATTGCGAGGTTTAAGTTTGAAGGCCAAAAACTTCTGCAATTGGTTGGCTGTGGCTTGCAACTCGAAGCTACCCATAAGACATGAAGATAATTCGCATTCGACCTAGCTGTAGGAACCCTTGAACGGTTCAGGCCTCTGGGTCTAAGACTGGAAGAGCTCTTGCATTGGGATCCAGCGTGGCATCGTTCGGGTCAGGTTGCGAGACCTTGTCCTTGAGTTTACAGGGTCGAGATGCGTGCCGTACTGGCACCGTGCGATCATAGTAACAATTCCTAATATAGAAACCCTACATTCTACTATATAGGTACTTTGGACCCTTTGGGATAAGGACCCAGCACCTCATTCAGCTCTGACTGTCAGCCCCAGATGCGAGACTCCATCTTTGCCCTGAGCCGGAATTTCCCAAACTCCTACATGCAGTGGTTTCTCGGTACAAGGGTTCTATTACTAGGCTTGGAGCTAAACCCTTAGCTCGGACCCGAACCAAGGTGGTGTGAGAAGCCGCGCGAGACCTGCAAGAGTGGACGGACTTTAGGGCTCGTTGGGTTTAGGGGGTCCCGGGCACCAGCCTCAGTGGTGTAGTGGCTTTACAGCAGCACTTAACATACTGCCCCAATGCATGCGCCATTGCGATGACAGCATTGATGTCCATGAAGTCGCAAAAATAACATTGCAACATCTCGGTGACTGTGGAGTAGCAGAGTAGCAAAAACAACGACAACGATCACGATCATAGCGGCCACGATAAAGACAACATCATGTGCGTTTAGTCTCCTAAGCTTCATCTTTTACTTGTCCCAAACTGAAGACTCCTCCCAAGTCGTTGGTCCCGAAACCCTGGACCCTAGACTGCCCCAAACCTAAAGTTCTAAGCCCTACTCTGCTTCTTTGCCTCGGCGTGAAGGTGACACCTGGTGACGTTTCAAGCATGGCGGAAATCTGGATTTCTACTCCCCAAACATCCTAGACCCTCAAACTTCACATCGGCTTAGGATGTACGGGTTGAGGGCTGCATCGGAGCTAGAGATGGGGCGGAGAGCCATGCATGCTGTGATGCATGGTTGGTTGAATTTTCTACTTGGGTCCATATTCTTCGGATGTGCTTAGGGTCTGTCTGAATTGCTTCGGATCCTACATGTTTTCTCCGGGCTCGTTGGGCCTTAGAGGCCTGTCGTTGCTGGACTGTGTGTTGTGGTGACCGGGCGATGAGGTCTTCCGGATGGAAACGTCGTAATTGAAGACGAGACTGCCAATCGCTTTGGGCCCCCCGAACCTTAACCCCTGCTCCCTCAGATTCTACATCTCTGGAGTCCGTTCTCCAACAAGGCCCTCAGGGAGAGGGATACCTCACAGTCTGTCTGGGGCCCCTTTCGAGATCTTTCTCGAAATTCCGAAGCGGCCACTTAGAAAGCCTGACAGATACGACTCCTTGCCCTGGAGACTCCGGAAAAATAAAGAAACGCTATCTTGACCCTGATCGGTCTCAACCCTATAAACCCTAAACCGCCCTAAACCCCTAATTAATCCCGTTTTGAGGAAATCCCTAAACATCCCTAAACCGTTTAAGATCGACCCCTGAAGCTAGGCCTTCCGTCAAACCCTTCTAGCCATGAAGAGCCGAAAAGCCCTAGATCCCTGAAATCCGCGTCCTGAAGCCCGCAGCCCTCTCTGACCCTATACACCCTAAGCCTAGAAACCTTGCGTCTCCGAACTTTTTTCGTTTGTTTAATCCAGACTCGTGCGCTAGCTCGCCGAAAAAACCGTTCGCGATCTTAAGCTCTTGCAACCAAAAGCAACATTACAACCCTTGCCAGCCTTGCCAAAGCCACCAAAAGCCCAACAGAACCCTAAACCCTGACACGCGTAATTTAGGCCATATAGAACCGGAAACCCTGAATCATACACAAATATACCCAAAAGCCAAGGACAAGAAAACAGGCTAGAACCTGCTAAACCTAAACTCTGAACCCCAACTCCTAAACCCTAACCCCTTCTGTTTTTGCTGCTAGACTCAATTCTAGCCAGACCACGACCTCAACGCTAAACCCCTATAATCCCTCAACCCTTAAATTCCTCAAGTCGAAAACCCCACATCCCTAAACCCTGAAACCCTAAAACTCTAAACCCCTACGCAAACCCTAAAACCCTAAACCCCTACGTAATCCCGAAACCCGAACACCTAAAACCCTAAACCCCTACGTAATCCCTAACCCAAAAACCCTTCTTGAGCCACCGGGGTTCCAGACTCCTTGCAGTCAGCGCAGGGCTGCTGGGAACAGCCACAGGAGGGCTGGCAGCGATGTAGCCTGGGTCAAAGTCACGGCTTAGCGTTTCGGGTTGAGGATTTAGGCCCTTTCTTTTGGGTTTAGGGCTTAGGGTTTAGTTTCGGGTTTGGGGCTTGTGGGTTTGGGGTTTAGGCTGCGAGGGCTCGCAGGATCAAGGGTAGGATTTAGGGCTGGGGGGGTGCCTAGGTTCAGGGCCCAGGCCCTAGGCCTAGGCTTCCCCTGTACAACTTGCTCGTGCCGGTCTAAAAGAAGTCGAGTCTGCTACTCCAAAAGCAAGGGGTGGAATCGGTTCTGCCAAGTCTTGGGGGTGGGTCTATTACAAGCATAATCAGGAACCCCAACGAATACCAATATCAGTTCAATTATTCAGACCTCGGTATCAGGGTCGACGGGGCACAGTTTCGGCTTGAGCCCTCCAGTGGTGCCCGGTGCACTTTTTGGAAATCGATGAAAACAAGGGGTGCGCCTTTTGTGGGCTCTTATGATACGAAAGTTCAGCGCCGATGCCCGGCACTAATTCCCTGGAACTTCCCATCCTTACAGGAACCAAGTAAGGGAGCCGAGCCAAAGGACGGAGGGACCCTCCCATGAGCGTCTAGGGTTTAGGGTTTAGGGTTCAGGGTAGTAATGAGGAGACGGTCCAGGAGACGTCCCAAAGCCCTTCGACTTCAGCCCTCGACAGCACTGAAGCCTGAAATCATTTCAAACCATACATTTGAGGCGGCTAAAGCCTAGAACGCCCCTGAGCCCTAACACATATGGAAAACCCTGCAAGCCGTGAGAACCCTAAACGACGTCCCATAAACCCTAAACTCAAACGCTGCAAGCCCCAAAACACGAAGCTGCCCAATCCTCCGGTTACAAGCTTTGGGGTTTCAGACCTCCGGTTCAATCCGAGGTCTGAAAGGCTTAGCGGAGTCGGGGGCTTGGAGGAGGGTTTGGCTTTGCCAAAAAACGCAGTGAATCTGCGAGGCTCAGCCCTCGTCTCTGGGATAGCTAAGATCAAGGTTGCGCTTGCAAGGACTGGGTTTGGATCGTTGGCAGGCCTGTTCTCGATAAGGAGGGCTCGCGGACAGTATAGAAGCATCTTCGTGAACCCCAACAAATCAACAAACAATCCAACTGCAGGCAGCGAAAGATCCAACATTTCTCCCCTAGCCTAGTGTAAGACCCGGGGCCTCGCAGCCTCCTAGAAAATGATGAAGTTCATGTAGGGTTCAGAACAACTTGAAGATTAGAGCTTTAGGCTGAGGGTTAAGCATCTAAGCCATCCGGGTAGCCACTGGAAGCGGGAGAAAGAGGACTACCTGACGCTGCCGGAACAGGTCCCGCAGATCGCGGGGTCGCGAAACCAGAAGCAACCTGGTGCAGGCGGAAGTCTTTGTTTCTTTATGAAGGAATCACTTTAATGTAGGCTGCCATTCCTTACCTTCGTTCATTCAATCATTCATTCATCCATTCATGCATTCATTCACTCATTCATTCATTCATTTCATTTCAATTCAATTCAGTTCATTTCAAGTCATTTCATTTCATTTATTCACTTCTTCATTTCTTCATTTCTTCATGCATTCATTCATTCCATTCCATTTCATTTCATTCGTTTCATTTCATTCTATTTCATTCATTCCATTTCATTCATTCAATCCAATACATTTCATTTCATTCATTCATTCATGCATTCATTCCATTCCATTCCATTGCATCTCGACTCATTTCATTTCATTCCATTCCATTCCATTCCATTCATTCATTCATTCATTCATTCATTCATTCAGTTAACCAGTCAATCAATCAAACAAGCAATCAGTTCACTCATGCATCTAGATTGAATTCTGCTTGTATTGGGATGGTTTAGCGGGCTCATTGATGTAACTGTGTGTTCATTGGTTACCTATCGGTTTTTTCATACATTGTTTACCTCTTCACTCGTCTTTTTCTTGGGTTTGATCCAGTTATGCATGTGCATATTTACTTGTTTAACTATACACGTATCGACCCTTCTAGTGGCTCTGGCTCTAGTTCAGTTTATGATACGAGACGGAGTGTTCATTACTGGCATCCCTTGCCGGAAACCCAAAGCATTCCCAGTCCTGTATACAGGTAACGCAGTCACCGTTTCAATCACTCAGCGGAGTGTCCCCACGAGCGGGGGAAAAGGACAAGTTCAGATTTCAAACAGGTTTCGTAGCGACTCTCATGCACCTGTCTGTGTTCATAATACCCAGGCCGAGGCCAAACTTGTCGATGGGGTTGGGGTCGTCTGTACTTACACCAAAGTGGGAGCTTCCCGCTGTGCCGTGATAGTGTTTGTAGTGAGCCCGTAGTAGAAAGAACCTTAACCCGGGGTTACGGTTCTGGATCTCCCTGCCCCTCTGAGAGGCCATGCGGTGTCAGCAAACAGGAGACCCTCACACAGACCCTACATAGCAGGACCCTTGTAGATCGCTGATGCAGGTGCAAAGGTTGGGGAACCAGGGTTCTACACAACCCCGCATACCTAGACCCTGACAATGAAGCCATAGAGTACCCTCGAACCATTCTAGAAGCACCACATGCTCGCTCCCAGTTGTAAAGCCCTCTCAACCCCCTGTCTTTCGCCTCGCCTCAGGCGCTGTCGCTGCTGGTGAGAGTGGCTGAAAGCTGGCGGTGACAGCGGCTGTTGGTTCCAGGGCTTGAGATCTAAGGATCTCCTCAGAACGCAAACGCTCGGAGCCTTTGAGTGGCTTGGAGACTGTAGGGTTGAGTCTGCTTTTCTCTCGGGCATGGGGCCTGGCTGCCGAGATCAAGAGGTTTCTGAGAGTGCTAGGGTTTGGGGCTCCTCTACCCTGAACCTGAATCGTCGAAGTGGGCATTTCAGGCAATCCAGGGACCCCAAAACAAAACCTAGGTTAGGATTTACACAGAATACTGGGTCGGGTCCCTTTGTTTTCTGAAACTCGATCAGTGGAAGGGATGTAGGGCCTGCCTGGTGCTTCCAAGCCAAGACCCGGAACCGTAGCGCTGACAGTTTCATGCATTTATGTATGTCAGTATGTCTTTTGGGTTCAATGTCAAATTCCAAAGGCAGATGAATATGTCTTTGCATGTATATGTGTCGATGCGTATGTACATGAAATATGGGGCCCAGATTGCCACACACTTCGGAAGATTGCAGAGCCTCAGCACCCGCCGTGGGTGTGTCTCCCGGCTACGGTCATGCAGTGTATGATGGCATGAGTGCCACACACAACCTGGGCATTCAGGTTTGGCCCTCGCCCGACATAATGCCAATTCATGGGAACGAAGGACACAGTGCAAGGTGGAGGACATGCTCACATACTGCACCTCACCCGACATGATGGCGTTCATGGGCGAGCAGGACATGCTCTTGCTGCAAGGTGGCCATGTTGAGCATTGGTTTGGAGGACACGCTCGCATACTGCACGGTAGAGGAGGTTGCGGCTGGCTTCGAGATGACACTGGCTGACACTGGTTGAGCAGTTCCTGCGCAATTGAGGGATGCAAGACCGATTCTTCTCTGAGTGTGGAGATTGTACGGCCGGTGTGCTGTTGACTGTTGATGGTATCAAAACGGCTTTGATGTCCCAATATCACCGCGATAAAGGTGTTTTGACAACTTGGGCATGTTAGCTGCGTCGGGATACCGCTCGCCATGAGAAAGATCCTGCACTTCTTAGATCTGAATCCGGTTCACAATTTCCAATTTAATTCGGATTGTACTTTGTCTTGTTTGCCGAGCATTCTTATGGTAGTTGAAAAATCCTTCTGGTAACAGCCTGATTGGCCACCAGATTTGGCGATTCGCTGACGTACTGTCTGGTGCTTCGATGGCCGGTTACGGAATACGATGCGCCGCTTGTCTTCCGAGCACTCTGATGCAGTGTGTATGTATTAACTTGATTTTGTTGTGGGGCTGGGACGGCTTTTCCGACTGCGTGTCCCACCCCTGTCTGGTGAGCGCATCCCCCCCCCATGTTTCATTAGCGCATGCCAATACGGCTGCGTCCGACTGGGCTCTGTGCCCGGAAGGTGGACAGTGGAAAGTAGCAGGGAACATTCTGCAAACAAGGCAGAGATTGCGATGATTGCGAAAAAAGCACGTATCCTGAGCACCTTTCACAATAGCGACCGAGATTAACAGCGACATCAGCATGTAGTTAGTTCTCTCAAATTAGGGTCCCTTTTTTAGGTCCCCAATATGGTAAGGTACCCTTATAAAAAGGGGCGCTAATTTGGAGAACTGCCCATGTCCATCATCACCATCGGCACTTCGACGACAATAGCGGGGCCCAGAAGTGCAAAGGCCATGCCATGCACAACCTGCCCAGTCCTTCTAAAGTCCCTTAATTCAAGGATATACCTACTCAGGATCCTACTATAATAATTTAAGGTATATACTCCTTAATTCAGATATACCTTATATCATATTAGTGATCCTACTATAAATTTGAGGTATCTTCCTTTTTTTCAAGGGATCCTGGAAGGTCTGCATGATTCGCGAAAGCCCCATGGGATGGTCAGCGCCTTGGCTCCACAGCCTTGCGCTGCGCTGCCACCTCGCCACATGGGGGCTTCCGAAAATAGGGGACCCTAATGTAGCACCCTAAATAGTGGGATCATTATTATAAGGACCCCAAAATAAGGTACCCTCAGTTTCGGAAAGTCCCATATGAGACCAGAAGTGAATTTTCTGATGGTTCAAGGCTCAGGGCTGAGAGCTGAGGGTCTAGGGTAGGTAACTCGGGTGTTTTGGGTGTCTCCGATCAAGTTTGCTGTGTTTGGGATTGCCGGGAATCATCGTATGTCGACGACGTTCCAGAATTGTTGTTTGCAACCGGCTTCCAAGCTCCAGCGCAGTGAAAATGGATCGGGCGTGGGTCCGGAATTTTCTGCTTAAAACTCCAAACTAATCACAGCAACCCCCCCAAGACCCAGACAAAGTAAGGACCTCACAACGATTAGATATGGGTTTCTGGAAGCAACCTTGCTAGGTATTCAGGCTTGTATGTACCTGACTGGGCCTAAACCCTAAACTCTATAGACTTGGCCCATGAGACTCGAGACCGAAATCCTAAACCCAAGCCCCCGACCTTAGCCTAATAAATCCCCCGACACCCAGAAACGTCTGGAGCCTCAATATCTTACTCTCTCCCCCCTGATTCTTCAAGTGGTGCAACTTCTGCAGCGATGGAACGGTCCCAGGTCCAGGGTCGTTGGTTAACGAGTCGACACGGTTTTGGAGTTTAGAGCTCCGGGTTCCTGGGTTCTTGTTAAAAGATTTACTTTAAATTACCATAATAAGGAAACCATATGATTTACTTTTGATGCCATTTATGGTAACTTAAGTTAAACCCCTTATAACACGAACCCGGGTTTAGGGACACATGATCTGTTTTGGGAAAGTCTCGGGTTGTGGTTTGGGCCATGGCGTTAGATCTTGTTTGGGAAAGCTCCGGGCCTGGGGCTCTGTGGGAAAATTAAACAGCTTAGGGAAGGAAGGTGGTCCACTGCCAGGAGATCCGAGCTGCAGGAATGGGGGCGCTTCTAGTACCGCCTAAAACTAGGACGTTTTTCAACGAGGCCTGAGAACCGTCCTCTACAGCAGTTTTTTACGTTCTAATGTGCACCAGGCTGTTCAGTAGTCCCTGGGGTAACCGTATGCATGTATGATACCAGGAACAAGCAAGCAAAACACAGCTGAAAAACCCAGCTTGTGCAGGGTTCGCGGAAAGTAAGGCCGGGAATTCGCATCCTTGAATGCAGCACGCCCAACATACAGTTACTGTTTCTGTAGGGCCCGAACGTTCAAATTGATGGTTCAGAAAGAGAAGTACATGGGAAGGCACAATGCAGCAAACCTTGAACTTTCAAGTTTATCCTAAATCCTAAACCCCAAGGCACAAAACCTAAACACAACCGAGCCGGCTGCCTTGAAGGATGCCCCGTGCGGAGTGCGTGGCGTGTTCACTGGCGAGGTCGCGGAGGTTGTGCTGTGCCTCGGTCGTACAATGCGCGATTAGATGCGAAGGCTCTTAGATGATTGCGAAGGAAAACTTGCTTGAATCCACCTGTATGTCCGTCTGGTTTCATGCACATAAGTGCCTTTGCGTATCTGTGTATTTCTGGACGTATGTGTTCCGAGGGTGTATGGAGGTAACTGCTTAGGTGTTTTCCTGAACTTCAAGGTCATGAGTACGAACAATATTCATCTGGAGTTTAGATAAGTTATAGACATAGATCATCTCGGCCGTGCTGACGACAGGTATTTACACCGCCTGTGAGCTTGTTGTCCGTCCTGTCTTTGGTACATGTTTTCTCCGTATGTGCGGCGAAGTGGTTTAGTAATCGTATCAGATTACCAACTCGATGACTATCCTGCTCGCAACTGCTTGCAATACGTCGTCTAGCCTATTTGCTAGACTAACTAACACTGATTATCTTGTGCCTGCACTTAATCACTCGTGGTGACCCCCCCCTGCGGTGAGCTATGTTTGGATTGTGGTGAACGGCAGTGCAGAGTGCCAACTGACTAGGCTTCAACGTTTGGGCTGGAACCCGTTGGGATCTACGACAGGCTTTTGGACTGTGAGGTTTAACGGTTCGGGTGTAGAGAGGATCTAGTAGGACTTGTGAGTTGCCAAAGGGTTCCGTGCGAAAACCAGATCATGTGGACATGGTGCGGTCCAGTCGGGCAGCAGGGAAGCCAACTGCGAAGAGCTGTTGAAAGAATACCGAAACTACACAGACGCCTTTGCAACCGTACCTGACGCTACTCAACGCTGTAGACATGACGACAGAGCATTCATGAGCCTTTCGGAAAAAGGCCAAAACGTCTTTCGTAAGCTGAGCACCCAAACCAATTCCGGCCCTGCACCCCACGCCCCGCAAGACGAAACCAGAATGGAAGCAGCAAGCACCAACCGCCAGTAGCCAGCAGAACATCGACTGCGCTACAAGAGCGGCAACCACAGCAGTAACATTAGCTGAAAAGAGAGCCAGCACCACCACAACCAATAGAATTGCCGCAGCCGCAACTACGAAGCCGGCGGCAGCAACGAATCCGGTGACGACAACAAAACAGGGACCGTCTATATGTTTGTCCGAGTCATGCAAGTACAACAGCAGGTCTGCCACCAAATGACTTGGAGGTGTTGCGGCTCGACATGGGCGGCGAGGACCTCGCAGGGCATCACCATATGCAATGCAACTGCTGTTCGCAGGAAAACTGAACCTGCAAGTGCCTATCAGTTCCTACTGCATACCGCAGTTCTAACTGCTTCCACTGCAGCGAGATCCCAATTCAAGAAGTTCATCACATGTTTGGGAAAACACCGCTCATGCTGGAGAAGCTCTGCCAACGCTTAATTAACTTAACTCTTCCATGAAGCCCGAAGGAAAACACTCGCCGAGATCGGATGCTCGCCGTCGAAACCAAAACTCCCCGACCGAATCAATTCAGACGAGTTTCTTCGCTGGACCTGGCGACATGTACGAGCAAAAGCTGTTTACCATGCATTATGCAGTAAATGCAGTAATAGATGCTAGTGGTGGGGCGCTGCAGTGATTGTGTGGCAGTGGCATAGGCATAGTGGGTGCGGGTGTTAATGACGCCAGTGGTGGCGATGACGGTCAAGGAAGTGCTGCTCTTGCTGTTGTTGATACTGATGATCGAGTCGCTGTCCTTGCCAGTTTCTTGTAGGTGCTGCTGCTGTCGCTGTCGTGCGCGTCACCAAGCGCGTTTGCGGAATCAGAAACGACCTTCTCGGACTAATAAGTGCAAAGCACGAGATCAAATGGCGCAGTACATTGCTAACTATTCCTTGTCGCAGAGTTCCCTTCCCGCGGGACAGGTTCACCGTTAGCTGGGCTAGGTGATATGTATGTCTATATGTATGCCTATATGTATGTATGTATGTATGTATGTATGCATGTACGCATGTATGCATGTATGATGTATGTATGTATGTATGTATGTATGTATGTATGTATGTATAAAGATAACCATGCGGGTTAAAGGTCACGTAGCTGAGTAAGCTCTTGCACTAGCATCGCGGAGCCCTCAGGCCCGCATCTCCAAAGGCATTTAGCGGGTACTTGATGTCCTTAAGCCCCAAATCCTACGCCCTGAATTCTCGTGTTTAGGATTTAGGGTTTGCATCTCAAACTCCAGCTCCATGCTACCCAACTGACTTGGGCCCATGAGGTGCTGGAAGTCTAGGGGGTTAACTCAAAAAACCTTACAATGGACCGCGACACAGAAACACGCTTGAGTGCAAACACGTCTCATGTGGATTGGTGATCAATTCCAAACGAGAATGATAAGCAGCAAGTCTGCACACCAAGGCCTGCCATCTCTCGGATCATTTTCTCCTGCTCGTTGAGCTTCTCCTGTCAAGCGACTTCTACTACAAAGACGGGTTCTAGCCTTAATCGAACTGGGGCTACTAGGTTAGGGGGTCCCCCTCAAGACCACAAAGTAATCCATTGCAGCCGCCCTCCGGGGCCTATACCCATCGAAGGCTGTTGGTTCAATATTGGAGTCGATAACCCAGAGAACCCTATACCACATCTTAACCCCTTAAAGCCTACAAGGCTAGTCTCTCTAATTGAGCATTGCTTAGTTCATGGGGTATCAGGCTCTCCCTGACAATGCCGTTTTCGCTTGGATCTCTTGCCTCCAAACCCTATACTCTTATGAAGCACCTAGGAATATGGCACCCTTGCAAGCCTTGGCAAAACCTGTATTCAAACCTTGAAAGAAGAGCAATGGTATGTGCACACCGCCAAATACTTGTGGCCTGCAGCTCACACACTTGCTGCCCAGTGCAGATGAGCCTCAGTCAGCACGTCAGGGTTGAGGCTCTGTTTAGGGGGCAGGCTAACGTGTTGAGGTTTATAGGGCTTAGGGTCAAGTCTCGCTGCAACGGCTTTAAAGGGCTCGTTGCTTTCTTCGATGGCGTCCCCCCTCCCAAGGAGGCCGAAGTTCGGTCTGGCTTCCGATTTGGCCCCAAGCTCTGGTTTAGAGTTCCTCAAAAGCATAGAGCAGTGGCGCAGGAGTGGCTAAAGGCTTTGCTAAGGGAACATCCCTGAACCCTTGGTCTGCAACCCAAAGTGCCGACGGCTCGCAACGCAAAGAACAAACCTTAAAGTTGAAACCCTAAACTTTCTTTTTGAGCAGGGACTGCAATGCACTAAGCCCTGAAACCCTGAACTTTAAACCCTGAATCCCTCAAGCCATGAAGCCCCGAAGCCGGAATCGCCCAATATAGGATCCCAAGGCTGCTGCGAAGCAGTGTCATTAATTGCTCGCGACACACCCCCAAAACTACATTCTGCTTGAACAAAACTCAAAAGGGTACACGATATGCTGCTCACTGAAGGCCTACTACCCACAATGCTGACTGAAGCTGTTGTACCCAAAACCCTAAACTTCGCAGCCCTTTCCCCCATGCCCTAAACACCCAAACCCTAAACCCTGAACCCTAAAATACTAAACCTTATATATATATATATAGATATATATATATAATATACATACACCTTGAGTCCAGGTTGGAGCCAGGGAAGCTCGTACTGAACCGCCTTGCGCTTTTGCAACTCGTCCAGGAGCTCCTGTTGGACCTTTGCCTCGTTTCACGGCCGTTGTTAGTTCTCTATTCACTCGCTTGCTCATGCATGTATGTTTAGGAAGGTAGGTGCACAGACTGTGAATAATCATGCCCTTTCGGTGCAACCATTCGCTATGGACATCTTGAGGCAAGCGGTTCCAAGAGTTCGGGCTGAGGTATCTCTGGCAAAGGGTAAGTTCTTAGGCTCTTAGGGTTTTGACCCGGACATGGCATTCAATCGCTCTTTGCTTGAGGGCAAATCCCGGTCCGAAGCAGCCTCGTGCGATGATGGACCGCGCTGTTTGACTTCTTACTTAAAAAAAAAGCTGATACTTACTTCTCGAAACTCTGACTTTCTGAAGCCCTCGCACTCAAGGCTCACGTCAGTTGCAGGCCAAACCATCCCAAACCCAAGAACTCCGAAAACACCTCTAGATCGAGCACAGGGAAACGGAACACAAACCCTCTAGAAAGCCTTCATCAATCCCCCTTATGTCGCGGCCTTACATAGGCCCTCCAGATATCACAAACCTCTAGGTCAGGTCGAAACGAATCCCGAGGTCTCTCCGGAGACCTGCCGTTCGATTCGTCGAAAGCCGCTAGATAGGGCACTTAAGAAATTGGGCCAGGGTGCCCTTAAAAGGGCGACTTGCAAAGGTTACTACAATGTATGAGAAGCGTGCCCTTGCAGAGGTTCCACATAATTAGAATCCCAATAGTAATTTCCGGAATTTTTTCATGCCGTAACCATAAAAACCCCCTACTGTTCCTTAGTGACCACTGTAAACTAATGACCCTAAACCATAAACCGAGGCAGTTGCTCTCCGAGGGTCAGTGGTTCAAGCGGCCACTAAGCCCAAGTATTTTTAGGGGTTTCGGAAGCTCAGATTTGACAGTTATGGGTTTTCTTGAGCCCTAAACCGCTTCAACGGCCCTGAGGCTTAACATCTGTGGGCTGCAACTTCTCAGGGCTGGACCAGGTTTGGAAGGCGTTGGGGGTTTGAAGCTTCATGTGGTGCTGCTTCAAACAACACAATCACACTAACCGGTGCTGAGCTGCGTCAGTCTCACCAATAACAGCTGGAACCATAGACCTTTACATCCCGTGATAACTCAGCGAGAGGCTTGAGGATCTTGCGTCACCAAACACATCAGCACACGTTGCATCTAAAGCACGTGTTTCTGTCGGCAGAATGGCATGCATGCAGCCAGTGGTAATAGAAGATTTGCCATGCTAGAGTAGGCATAGACAAGACGACGTAGGTTTAAAGAAACTCGAACCGACAGCTGCCAGGGAAGTTCGCATCAAACACCAATCATCACCCTCACGATGACCGTCACCACCATCACCACCTCCACCAGCAGCAGCAGCAGCAGCAGCAGCAGGCACC
The DNA here is from genome assembly GCA_905231915.1 of Symbiodinium necroappetens. Taxonomy (NCBI): domain Eukaryota; class Dinophyceae; order Suessiales; family Symbiodiniaceae; genus Symbiodinium; species Symbiodinium necroappetens. The sequence continues at coordinate 5,155 of CAJNJA010026608.1, read as the reverse complement.
CACCAGGCACCAGGCACCAGAACCACCAGCAGCAGCACCAGCACTAGCACCATCGTCTTATCATACCTTTCGACCTTATCCTCACACAACGACCATCCGAAAACACAGTTGTCACCATCATGGGTGCAAACACACCGGCTTCACTGGCGGCCCGGTCCTGGTGCTTTCAACTCTCGAAAAATGAGGCAAGACCAGGTTCCTTTCCGTTGTCTCCCTAATCCCTAAACCCCACACGACGGCGGCCTTCTCAGACTTCATGCGTACAAGCTCCATCTCCTTGGAACAGTGCAGCTAGTGCAGCTTTTGGAGTTGAGCGTTGAGGTTTATATATAGGGTTTCGGTACACTTCTTGATTTTTGTGTAGGTTTAGGGTTTGAGGCATCTTTGCATGCCGCAGTTTTTTTTTAGCACTGGCACTCGACGAGGTCAGATCAGGAGTATAGGGAAAGGATCACGAAACAACGCCAGATACATGTACGGATGCGCAAACCGGGGATCCGTGGCATATCAACGTATCGATGTTGACCCGCTTGGAGAGGTAAAGTGCATGGATGAACCGACAGTGAAACAAAGACATGCCTGCAGGACTGTGCTCAGCACCCTGATGTCGCCACAGCTCCCCTGAACCCTGAAACCCCAAACCCAAAACCGTTCTGAACCCTCCCTTGTTTAGGAGAACCATGCGTAAGGCCCACAAGACGCACCACTCGAAGCCGGTCTCTAATTGCGAGTACCTCCTGCATACTGCATAGCGAGATGCCAAAGCCTTCACCCGAATCTGCAAGATGCGAATCTGCTCCTTGGGATTCAGAGCGTAGGATTTCCACGTTCAGGACTTTTTCATGGCTTTTACACAAGCCTAAAGCGGGGGTGGCGCCCCTTTAGCAGCGCAACCTCAAAAGACGAAAACCTTTAACCCCAAACTAAACGAAGACGCCTGAAAATCTAAACATTGAGGCTACCTTAACCTTGCATATTATGTCCGACAGGCTTCACACAATAGCAGTTAGTCGTACTATTCCTTAGTGTTCCTTACTATAGGCATACCATGAAATAGCCCAAAACCCATTCTACTGGTATGTAATCCAGCCCCTATAATGAACCTCTAAACCATGTTATGGGAGGGATAATGCAGCTAATGGAGTCAACCCCTGAACAGACTCTGAGAAGCTTTCTTTCCCTAGTCCCGAAACCCTCACAGTCCCCGCAATTCAGGGAGGGGCCGCGCACTGCACATGAAGATGAAAGATCTTTTGCGGGCTCTGATACCTCGTAGATCGAAAAGCAGCAGCCCGAAAAGGCGATCGGGGAGGGGAAAACTCGGAAGCTTGAGGCCAAGCCGGGGCGGAGGTTTTTCACTCACGTTGGCTCATAGACTTTTCACGGGCCGCAGCCTGTGGCCCGCGACCCAGGCGACCCGCGGTAAGGCTCAAAGGCCTAGGCCAACCCTACCAAGGGCCCCAGACAAGCGCCAACATTAGGAATAAAAACCAAGGCCCCCAAGCCGTTCCATAAAGAGAAGGGGGATGACCACCCACAGGGACCATGGTAGGGGAGGGTTGGGACGCGCGGGGGAGGGCAGGAATGCCGGCAAAACCTGGAGGGCCTGAGTTCTGGACGTCTTTCTCTGCCGACTTTCGCCGCTCTCTGTCCAACTGAACCTTTCAGACGCTGAAGGTTTAAGGCTTAAGGCTTATAGGGTTAAGAACTTTGAGGCTGACGTGACCTAATTGCTGCTCCAGGGCTTGGGATTAGTGCTTTGGGGCTTCAGGGTTTTGTGGATGAGCTCAAGGTCTTGGGATTCGAGGAGTGCTTCTGGTAGGTCCTTCTTGCTGTGAACACTGAGCACGCAACCTTCAGAGACAGGTTCGGCTCACTGGCTCCGAGAAACTAGTGTGAATCTGCTGGTCAAGGCTTGCTAAGTTATAGCGCTTTCTGTGGGGTTCCGTGTGGGTTCAGGGTGTGTTGACTGGAACTGCGTCTTTTCTCAGCTTTTTGAGGGTGAGAGTGACTCTGCTCCTTTCTGCCTCCCCAGTGCCGTCCCTCTCGCTCTCTTCGTCTCTCTCAATGTGGGAAGTTCTCTTAAGTAGGGTCTTTTTAACGGTGCCGCACTATATGGATAAAGCAGCGGAAAACGGGGCCTGGGAGCCCGCCCCAGACTTCGATCGAAATGGCTCCCGCCCCCTTGAGGCCAACACCTATAATCACCATAGTGATGGTTATAGGAATGATAAGAGGATTATGATATACAACACTAATGATAATACGAATAACAGTAATGCAAACAATCCCGCAAAGTGACGCATCCCTGGTCCCGCCTTCAAGCTCTCTTCGCTCACGGAATCCGTGCTGCATGTGGAGGCTTCGGAGTCGACGCCGCTCTGCATGACCGGCAGCAGAAGAGCGGAATTGCTGGAAAATTCTACCCAGCCCTTTCTATTCAGCCAACTGATGGGAAACAAATGCGGATAACTCTGCCGGCAGGTTGCTCTAAGATACAACTTTCAATTCTTCGGCAGCACTGTAAACAACTCGTCTTTGTTCGGGCGCAGGCCGGAAAAGGCTGGGGCCAGAGAAGAGCAGAAACAGCACAAAGTCATGCTGGGTCTGGGTTTCAATCGGTTTAGGGCTTAGGGTTCGGGTTTCAAACCTGCAGGTTCAGGGGGCATAAGAGCAAGCAGAACCCTGCAGAAGCGATACGTTTGTTTACGACAGTAGCAATGAAGCGATGCCAGTGACGGGTAGAAACGGCATTACACGAGCCTGCAAACAAAAATCCGGGATGGATTGCAGATCAACACACAACTAGATAACTTGCGGGTCGAAGAAACAAGATCGCGCCCTCCTTGCTGGTTCTGATTGCGATGTTTCGGCATCGCCGTAAAATGTCGTCTTGCTTGGGGGCAGGCCGCGCAAAGGCTCGGGTCACAGTAGAGCGGAACAGCACAAAGTCCCGTTGGGTTTAGGGGTTTAGCGCTTCAAGGTCAGATTTGGCTTTGCGTGGAAGCGAGGCCGTGCAGAATTCTGAAGTCAACATATACACCGCCGACTTCAGAAGATTATCGAGCAACACAACCCTGGAAACAGCCACACACCTCTCTGATAAACTTACCAGTGCGAGACCCTACCGCACCTAAACTATGATGCTATAAGACTTGTGGCAAAGCTGCTGCACTTATATTACTTGACTATAGTATAGTTTCAGTCCACTGGCTGAATCGAAAGGTAGAGCAACTGCAAAAGACCAGCGGGTAGGCTCAAGGCCAGCTAGCCCTCGGTGGTGCTGCTCTAAGCCGAAGCTATGTCAATGCTTGGTTTAGGGTTTAGGGTTTTAGGGTCTTGACACTCGCACTCGGTTTAGGGTTTGGGGCTTTCGGGTTTAGGGGTTTAGGGGTGGTTTATTTAGGACTCCAAAAGATTGAAATGATCTGGACCTCTTTGCTGAAAGCGACCTCCATTGCCTGAACAATTCCAGTTGTACCAGGTCAAGACACTCCAAACCAACGAACACAACACCATCCTCAACTCCTCCTGGAATATGGGATTGAACGAATCAGAGAACCGTGCTTTTGAGCCCTGCAATCTGCAGCCCTGACAGCTGCCAGGCGGGGGTGAGACAGGACTTCCCAAAGCACGAGTGTTCGATGCTTTACCGCCGGTGCGCTGCTGTGGGGTTCCGGGTCAATGAGGGCGCGTAAGGGTTGTGATTTTTTCACGGTTTCAACTTAGGGATCTTAGAGTCTTAGAGTCTTAGAGGTGCCTTCAACGAAAGTCGGAGCCAAACGACTCGGCACCAGAAATGCCTACCCGATGGGACAGGCACGTGTAAGCCGAGTTCCTGTAAAAGCCCTAACCCCAGAGCCTAAGCTCTAAACCCCTATACAAACCCAAGCCCTGAAATTAAACACCCCACAAAAAGCTTCGAATATCTTCGAGTGGTAACCCACGAGAGGCCAGCTCTCTTTGAGCTCATAAACATCGAGCTTCAAATCAAAGCCCAACAAGCGACTACGTGCCGGTCAAAAACAGAACCCTAAACCCTAAACCTGGAGGGGCGACTCAAACCCCAACGTTGCCCGGCGTTCGGGGTCTGCAACTTCGGGGTTCAGGGTTGCAATTTCTAGGGTTCGGGTTGAGAGTTTGGTGAAAAGCTCCGGGATTCTAGGGCACGGACTTAGCTTCGAACAGGAGCCCCTGGGAGTCGTGCGAGCTCCAAACAGGGAGCCCCTGCGAAAAGAAGCCAGGGAATGACTGACACGACCTTCCAAGAAAGGGACACCCTGCGATCAGGCTGTTTGGAATTCAGGCTCCCGGGTTTCGGGTGTAAGGTCCGGGTGGATCTTGTTTCTGGTTGCTTTGAGCTTTGGCAGTTAAGCTTAAGGGCTTAGGAAGTGGAGCCCGTCTAGGCTTGGAGGTTGAGTGTGTGAGATTTCTAGCGGTTTAGAGCTCATGTCTTTCTGGCCTGTGAGTTGGGGGGTTTGGGGCTCAGAGCTTATCGAAGGGAGGCTCCGTAGCTGAAGTACATCCAGTGGATCTGCATTTAAGGTTTAGGGTTTATGTGGTCATATACAGGCCTCGATTATAAGAAGGGCGCCCCCGAGCAAGGCTCCACATAGTGGGGTTGAAAGAGGTTTAGGTTTGCGTTTACCTGAATACAAACTCCAACAGAGATACGATGGCCAGGTTCCGCAATAGTCTTGTGGCCACCCTCAGCGCCTCAATAACGAGAGCCTCAGAGCCCAAAGTAACAGAGGATCTCAGCAAACTACCACCCAAACCCAACCCGATCTCAACCTACTAGTAGCAGGCCGACAGTGCCCCACAGCAACTTCAACCCACCCTTCAACCCTACTGCACACAAACCTAGCAGTACACTGGAAACACGGTGTTGGGAACGCACAATGCACATGCCGCACACACAGCAGTGGTGCCGGGGATTCACCCCTCCGTAGAAAAAGTGCACTCGGGCACACAATGGCTCAACTGCCAGATGTTATCCGATCCATAGTGCCGTATGGCACAAATAAGCGGCAGCCCAAACAGGGCGGGCGGGCGGGTGCAACAAAAAACGAGAAGACAAATCAACCCAAGACACTGGCAGCCAGGCAAAGCTGCAAACTCACGCATGGCGAAGTCGAAGACGGTTCATGTGCTA
>CAJNJA010026597.1:0-19949 GCA_905231915.1 Symbiodinium necroappetens | reverse complement strand
GGGTTTAGGGGGAATGGGGGAATGGATCCCACTGATGGCCCTTTAAGGTGCCCTATAGTCGTCCCAATAGCTCATTCCCCCATTCCCTGCTAAGAACCAGTCAGTTATTTTGAAGGGTGGCTCACCGGGTTACAAGTTTCGGGTTTGAGGTTTAGGGTAGTTGTAAGCATATAGAGCTGTAATTAAATCCTTTGGGAGGGCTTGAAGGTTACAAGTTTAGGGCTTTAGGTCTAGAGTAGTGATAGATCGACTTGTAATTCGAATGGTCTCTTTTAGGAAAATTATGAAACGTACCCGTAGCTTGAACTTACTAACCATGATCCTGGAGGTAGTTGGTGTTTGTTGAGGTCGAGGGTGAGGAATTCGGGTTTACGATGTTTGGATTGTTAGGTTTAGGTTCAGGTTTTCGGGAATAGTGTTTAGGGGCTTAGCTGGGGCGAGTCTGGTCCTTCTCTTGTAATTCTAGAGATGTCAGCATAATTAGGGCAGATAAAGTAAGTAGACAGTGCTAAACCGAATTCTGTTTAGGGTTTCGGGCTGCGTGCGGGTCGTGTTTCTGCCTGCTGCATCGTTGTGGGAGGAGGGCTGATGGTGGTGAAGTTAGGTGGTGCAGCTTAGAGTCAGGGTTTGGGGTCAACAGTTGTGAAGACGAGGCAGGTTGCATCCGTAGTGGTGGTAGTTGGTTTAAGCCATGTTTATGAAGAAGCCTTCCCTAAACAACCCTTAAAAAAAACAAGCACCTAAACCCTATAAACCCTAAACCCTGCAGGGAAGCCTAGACGCTTTACAAGACCTCAGAACTAAAGATCAAAGTCCTCAGGCCCCTTCTGCACACCTTCATACGGCCGATTGCACCCCCTAGCAATCACCTACCCGAAGACTCTACGGACTCATATTGAGGGTTGAGGATTGAGGGTTTAAGGCTCTAAAAACTAATGTTTTGAGGCTTTTGGGCCCAAAGACCATACTGTATAAGGCTTTTGGGCTACGTTGAGCCTTAGCGTCTTCCCTGTTGTTGCAGGTTTTGCCAACCGTATATTTGGGATCCTCTAACCCTAAGGGTCCATGTACCCAAATAGTATATCTTTGGCCTTAAAGTAGTCCCTATATAGGTACTTTGGGGCCAAAGTATATACTATTTGGGTACATGGACCCTTTGGGTAAGGCAGCCCAAAGAAAGAACGACTATGGAGACTGTCGGCGCATGATTAGACCCAAGGTAGACGTCACGCCCGAAACCCTTGCCCGAATCCTGAAGCCAACAAAGGCCTTGTCCGTCCTAGACATCCCGAATATCTTGCAGTACCCTGTGCAACATGTATTCCTACATCTTTGCATTCAAAGGCAAAGTCGAGCACCAGATCCCGCTACAACGTATACGAGAAGTCATCAAACGAGCATAAAGCTTACACAAAATAAACAGAAACCTCAAATCTGCAAGCCAAAACAGTAAGCCCCTCAACCCTACCCATAGGCTCCAAAGTAGTTCCTTTTTGGGATTACCTTATAGGATTCTGAATATATAAACCACAAAAAGGAAATACTTAGGAGCCTAGGGGTACATCCTAAAGTAAATCTTCAACCTTAAGACGAAGCACCGTCCCCAGCCAAGAGCAGCAATGACGAAACGTTAGGTCCCACACCGCCGGCCAAGCGGGCCCGCAACGACGACTGGGACGACTGGGGCAAAGGACTTCAGGGTTTAGGGTTGGATGGTTTAAGGTTCAGTGTAGGGGCCGTAGTAGTTACCTATACTCTTTTGGGGTTCGACACTATGGCTTAGAGTACTAGTACTATAGTATAGCATTTAGTGCTCAGGGTTTGGGCTACAGGGCTCTAAGGGTTTATGAAAAAAAGGGGGAAAGCCGACATGGTTCGTTTAAAGTATGGATCAGGGTGTAAGGGTACCATGCAGGGCAGCCACACCGGTTATATTGATATTGGGGGGGACTCTTGGGTTCTTCATTGGGGAACTCTTGGGTTCTTCAGGCGCTCTTCTTTCCTGAATTTCCCTCGCTGGTCTTGCGGCTGGTCGGAGGATAATGATAGAAGGTCAGCCCGAAGGAGTGCCAGCCACATGTGCACGGAGTCAGATATGGTACATGCTGAACATACGGAAAACACTAATGCCCCAAGCCCTCGACGTCCTGGTAGATATTTTGCTCTGCCGCCTGAACACGACCTCAAGCCAAACCGATATCTAATGCATCGAGCATTACTCCTACGAGAACCCATATTATTGTGCCAGAGCCACTGCATTGCATCCGCAATGGCTTGACTGCCTTGCACCCGTCGCACCAATGAACGCCCTATAAACCCTATGGCTGCTGATGATCTAAATCCTGCATTACCTTAAGGACCCTAAACTATGGGAATTATGGTATGTTCCTCTTTATGGGTAATGCAGGATTTAGATCATCAGCCGTATTATTAGCATTTGAGAAACGGGTTCGAAGGAGACTGGGCCTTAGGGCTTAGGTTTTAGGGCCTCGAAGCTCCAGCCCCAGCACACTCCAGGAGGCAAAGGCCGCAAGGGTGCAGGCAAAGGCGCGGCAACCCGTCTCGTGCTGTGTCGGTCATATACACGAAATTTTCAAACGCTTCCCTGAACCCTAAACCATAAACCCTAAGTTATATTCAGTAGAAATATATACACAAACCAACGCACCCTAAACATAAACCCCAACCCTAAACCCCTTTATATAGGCGGGGTGAAATGGGAGTCCTTGTGAGGTTTGGGTTTCTCAAGGACTCTCTTCCGGCTTCAGTTGCCTGCAACAGCAACCACCACCCAACAACAACAACAACAAGAAGGAGAAGAAGAAGCACAGCAGCAGCAACTTCGACGGTTGAACCGAACAATTAATGTCCGGGCGTTGGTAAATGGATCAGGAACAGGGTTTGGAAGATAATTGTACAGTGGTACATGGGGTTCTCAAAGGGACTAGACCCTAAACCCCGAAAGCCCCAAACCCAGAAACCCTAAGCCCTAATCCCTAAACCCTAAAGCCCGAAAGCCCCAAACTGTACTGCCTATTAGGGGATACTCGTACAAATTATACCTCTCCGACCTCCATCCCGGTCCGGAAGCCATGGATTCAGCTGTGGCGGCAGGCTCTCTTTATGGGAGCTCTGGGCCCTAAACCTGTTGAAACTTTGCGATTGTTACGTGCAAAGCCTGCAGACACCGAGTCTCCGTATAGATTCGGAGATTTTTGTCAAAATCGACATGGACGTGGCAGTGGCTCATGTGAAGTGCATCATGAGAGGGATGCAGGATGCACTATGCAACCACTTCGTGCACATGTTGCAGATTGCGTGCCATAATTCTGTGGTCAGATTTCCTTGGCATTTGCAGATGTCATGGCCAGTGGTCAAGGCATTAAATCATGACCCATAGGCCCCGAAGTAGCTCCTTTTTGGGACTACCTTATCGGATTCTAAATATCAACCACAAAGGAACCACTTAGGGGCCTATGGGTAGGGCTGAGGACCGAAGTGGTGAAGCTGGCTCCGAAGCCATTCAATGCCCGTTCATGGTGCCCGAGGTGCTGGATTCAACGACGACTTCATACTTCGCCAAGTAAAGTTCGAATCCACATTAGTAATGGTCTTCAGATCCAGAGATCATAATCACAGGATTGAGGCCAAAACCCTGCGACCTTGATGTGGGAATTGTGTTCCGGACCATATTTCTAAGGTCCGAGCTTCCACTTGAGGCCTGATATTTTAGAGTTCGAGTCCGTCCCCAGCCACTATAGGGGTTTAGGGTTTAGGGTTTAGGGAGATCCCTTCTACGGTGTTAGTCTTTTTTTCTCCAGATCCAGCGAGCACAATCGCAGGGTTTCGACCAAAGCCCTGCGATCATGATCCAGAAGTCGAGCGCCCCACAAAATGGTCTTGCCCCTTACCCACGATTTTTTTTGTGCCTTGCCCACGAATGTTTGTGCCTTGCTCACGAATTCAATTAGGGTTTAAAGTTCTACGTGATAGAGAGGTTTAGGGTTTAGGCTGGGCCCTATAGAATAAGCGAATCAGGTTTGAGTCAGTTTCTGCAGAGTGGCCAACCCTTGCTGCGGGACCTGATCGGTGGTCAGCCACTGCTGCGGGCCACATTCCTCTCTGCGGTCCCTACCCATAGGCTCCAAAGTAGTTCCTTCTTGTGGTTTCTATTCCGAACCCTATAAGGTAATCCCAAAAAGGAACTACTTAGGAGCCTATGGGTAAACCCTAAACAGAGCCGTGCTGCCAAACTCAAAGGGTCTAATAGAAAAGCCCGACATCCTATTAAAAACAACCCTAAACCCTAAACCCTACATTCTACTACTATACTATAAACCTTTAGACCCTAAACCCTACGTTCTACGACTATAGGTACATAGGACCCCTTGAAAAGCAGACGGGTGGCAAGGCGGCCTTGATGGCTGAGGCGCAGGAACAGAAAGCGCTGTAGAATGCTGCCGCACTGCCCTAGATGTCCGAGTTTGTAGTTTAGGGTTTATAGGGCAGAACTACCCAGACTTTCCAAAATCTCTTAATTAGCGAATATATTTTAAATCACATGAGGGGTTCTACCATAATTCAAGGTATACTACTTAATCAAGGGATTTTGGAAGGGCTACCCGAAGCAGAACCCTACAGCGACGGCGTCCATCCTCAACTGGGTCAAAATACTGTTGATGATATAACTCCTGCATTACCTTAAAGGACCCTAAACTATGGATTACGGTATATTCCTCATTATGGGTAATGCAGGATTTAGATCATCAATCGTATGGCCGAGGTTAGAGGGTAGAGTTTTCGGGCTTTGCAATACGGTAAAGGCTGCAGTATAAGTTTCGCAACACCCACAGGCTCCATTGTAGTTCCTTTTTTGGGATTACCTTAGGATCCTAAATATGAACCACCAAAAAGAACTACAATGGAACCTATAGGTACAGCACCTTAGACCTTGTCGCCACCAAACCTAAATCTAGCGCGGGATATCAGCTCGGCAAGGCGATCCCTACGGAGATGATGGTCGGCACCTGAGCCATCTGGACTTCAGGGTGGGCTTAGGGTTTAGGGTTTAGGGCTTGTGGAGCAGGGGGATTGGAGGATTCGGCACAAAAAACAAGTCAAAACGATGTGAAGCGCGCACGAATCCTTCAAGGCATGGATGAGCTTGCAATAATTCTGGTATCTGTGCTGGAACCGTTCTGTGTTTACATAAGCCTTTAGCCCATGACCCTCAGATGTGAATTGCCTTTGCTGCTTACTTCAATCCCCGCATCATGGGGTCATGGACATTGCGCAGGCAACCGAAAGAATAAGGCTTCTGAGCCTAACCCTAACCAACCAGAGCCCCAAACCTAATCACTCGCGAAATAGCAGCAGATCCTAAACCTCAAACCGACACCGCGAGCAAGCATCCTTTAGCATAAACAACAGCCTTGAGGGTTTAGGGTTTAGGGTTTAGGCCATGTTGATCCTTGACGGATTTTTAACGCAGAAGTGCTCACATTTGTTTGGACCCCCGGCGCTTGATACTGCACCATGCATGCATACATGCATCTCAAAAAGAATAGGCCAGAAAGTTGGAACATGATTATCGTCGTGCCCTTATAATTTACACGTTCCAGCAGGTCCAGCTAAAGTCCCAGATCCCAAAGTAGAATTTGCCTGAAGCAGAAAGCCCTACAGCCTAATCCACAAGATCAAATCATCTTACACACAACCCCCACTTCCCATTCCTAACAGCTTAAACAATACACCATGACATTGGGACAGCATCACTCATGGAAGGTAGAGTAGAGGAAATCCCTTCGCTCATCATCCGAAATCCATGTTCCAACTTTCTTGGATTTACTACATTTTGGGGGGTCTGCCTACGGATCGGGGTACGCAAGCATCCCTCTGATCGGTTGTGCTTGCTAAGGCTGTTCTATCTCAACTTCTGCCCCGCCGCAACCTTGACCTTGAAACCTTAACAACCCTTAACCCTGTGATTAAAGCCCATTTAGGACCCGTTTAAAATCGAAAATGCTACGGCACGAAGCCGGCACCTTTCAAAGGCGGGCCCAGAACCTCGAGAACCACATGCTTAAGGGAACCGATGCACACAGGTCTTTCAGACTGGCTGTCTGGCTTGTCGGGCGGAGTGCTGAACCGCATTACCCCTGAGTGATTACCCACAAATTCCAAACACTTCCTGGCACCCTGATTAACCTTGTAAAGCCATGTCTAGGAGCCTATGGAAACCTTTCCCAACATGCCTGTAAAACTGCTCTTCGGATGCAACCTCCCCAACATTGGATCTCACCACCCTAAATCCTCCATTCCTGGAGGTTGGGGCTATGGCGCAAGCTCTTGGAACAGCAAAGGCCTGCTGACCCGACTGAACTTAGCATGCAGGGTTTGGGACCCTTTGGACGTTGAATATAGGTGTAATATAATGTAGGAACATGATTAAGAAACCCTGGGCCTTTATTAGCGTTCTTAATATGAGCCCTACTATATTGGGGTTATAGGGCCAGGGTTTCTTGATCAGATTTCTACATTATACTAAGACTAACTAGTCCTGCGAGCCCCATTTTTTGATTATGTAGTCTATGGGCTTCAACTTCAGCTCTGTAAGGGAGTCGCCTTGATTAAGTGACGTGGAAGCAGGTCTCTTTTTGCGGGCCTGTGGGGTTCAGGGTTTGGGGCCCTCCAGAGAAGCATGTCTTTTCGGCGAAAGCCCTTCGATCAGTTTTGTGCTGAAGTTTGGAAGGGCAGCTAGTGAGACGCCGCCACATGTTGTTGTGCTCAGCTGCTCTGTCGTCAGCGATGTGACTTCCCATTGGTCGGTGTCGAGCACTCGGGACGAACAAAAACTGCTGCAGGCACAGCCTGGGAGGTGCTTCTGTCTTCGGCACCCTGCAAAGACAACTCGATTTCATGGCCCACCATACGATATGTATGAGTATTCTTGCTATGTTGATTGTGGTGATTATTGTGATTATTATGATGACTGCTATTATCGTTATGACTGCTATTGTTCTTACTTTTTATTACTATTCTTCTTATTATTATTTTTGCTATTATTATTGTTACTAATATGATTATTTATTCTTATTATCATTATTCGTATTATTCGTATTGTTATTATAGTTGTTAATATTATTGTTCTTATTATTCTTAGTGTTATCACGTTCGCTGATATAGCTTTGAACCCACAACCCATGGGCACCCCTGCAGGGCAGGCGGCGGTAAATGCTGCTCTACAAAGCCAGAGTTCATGAGCTCACCGTACTGGTCCATGCATGTAAATATAGGTTGCACTTCGACCCTAATGTTCCTATATAGGAACCCTTACGGGCCGAACTATGTCTAATATGGGCCCGTGAGGTTACGCTCTGCACGAAAGAGTCGAGGGGCCATGCATGTCTCCATCTATTGCAGAGCTCCATTTTTGTTCCTCTTGAGACAAACAACTGTAACCCCTAAACCCTAAGCCCGGCAAGCGCCAGGGCCCTTGGAAACTTCTGTCAGGGCCGTACACAGTGCCTCTGCAGTCCTTGCAAAACACCAAAGACCAAAGCCATCCTAAACCCTAAAGTCCAGGCGCGTCACGGCCATGAACCCTAAACCCTGAAAGCGCTAGCATGCCAGGCGCCGGAAAGGGCTGGGGCGATGCAGGAGCTGCTTGGCAGCACCTGAAACCGAAGCCAAGCACTAAACCCTAAGCCCTAGACCCCAAGCCCTCTAAACTACCATAACGGAACCCGGTCAGAGGGAGGGCAGCAAGGTCGTTCATCTGGAACGCTTTGGAGGAGCCTCTAAACCCTAAACTGCTCAACCCTACACCCTAAACCGCTCAACCCTACACCCTAAACCCAAAACCCCTAAACCTAAAACCCCTAAACCCTAAATCCCTAAACCCCAAACCCTAAGCCCTGAGCCCTAAGATTAAAAACCGCAAACCCAGTTTGATTCTTTCGTCGATTAGGGCGTCGACGCTCAGGCCACTCTTAAACCCCAAACCCCAAAATCCCTGAAGGCTGGACTGGAAGGAGGCCATGAAAATGAAAGTCTTAAAATTAGGGTTTGGGGTTGAGGGTTTAGGGGTTTGGGATTTAGGGTTTAGGGTTTAGAGGGTTTGGGATTTAGGGTTTAGGGTTTAGAGGGTTTGGGGTTTAGGGTTCAGGGTCCACGATTTAGGGTTTTTAGGGTTTCGGTTCTAAGGAACCCTGAAATACATGGAGCTAAAGGATCCTTATTAGAGAGAAAAAGCCCCAACACAGTGCATCAACACTAACCCGAAGGCTCTAAGGGCTCATATTAGGGTTTAGGGTTTAAGGTTTGGGGTTTAAGGCTCTAAGGACTCATATTTTAAGACTTTTGGGCCCAAAGACCATACTATATGAGGCTTCTGGGGCTATGTTGAGCCTGAGGGTAACTGGCCAACTGTGCCAATGCCGCCAACATGAACCCAAGCGCGCCAACCCACAGCACACAGGGCCTGCACAAGTGTGAGACCCTTAAAATTTAAAGCCTCAACCCCAAACCCCCAACCGGAAGCCCTGAAGCTTGAATTCTTAAACCCCTACGCCCTAAACCCTAAACGCCTGAACCCCTAAACCCTAAACCCCTAAACCCTAAACCTCTAGACCCTAAGGGTTTCGCGCTAAGGGCTGGAGTTCGTGGAACATGCCGGAGAGACGGCCAAGGCCTGGATTGGCCGGCCCGGGTGTAGGGAGGCTTTTGGGTTTAGAGTTTGGGGTGTACGGAGGGGTCTCTAAGGGTTGTGTTGACAATGAGGGTTCCCTTCAGTGTACCTTTAAGGGCCTGGGTTCCTGTGAGGGTTTGTATCGGGGGCTTAGGGTATAGAGGCTGTAGGGTTTGGGGTCTAGCGTTTACGGTCTGGGCTTCAGGCTGATTCGGGTTTACAGATGTTGTCTCCCGTTTCCCGGAGACACTTCAGCGTATGCCCAGCACACGGTAATCGGAATTTAAGCAACGGTTTACGCAGCCCTATAAACTATCGCAGTTAAGAAGTATTCATTCTTGGGCTATTTGAGTAGGGCGTAGGTTATAAAGTTCACGGTTCTGAGGGTACAGGGTGAGATTGAGAGAAGGGGGAGGGGTGGTCGGCTTCAGATTAGTGCCTGAGCCTGAACCCCACAGAAGAGTCTATGGCGACCTTATGATGCAAAAGTCATGTAGAACTATAGAGCCCTTGTAGAAAAAAACGAAGGGAAGACTATCGAGCCGCCCTCTAAGACTCTTAAATGGCCTTACAGGCCCCGGCCCCTGTAAGGCCCTGGTAGAAGCCTCATAAAGCCCGACGAGACCGCATGAGACAGAAGAGATGCAATCCAAAGCCCAGCAACACCCTGCCCAAAGTCTGGAATACCCCAACCCCTATAAATCCCTAGACCCCTAAACCCTAAGCCCTATAAGCCCTAAAGCTCTAAACCCCCTTAAAACCCCTCAAACCCCCTAAACCCCCTAAGCCCTAAACCCTAAGCCACGGCCATCTGCGAAGGCCCGAGCCGATGCTTCAGTGGGACAGGCCGGCAGCATGCGGTGTTTGAAGCCCTGACGGTCGAGGGTATAGCGTGTAGGGCCTGTAGGGTTTAGGCCAGTGCTTAGAGTGATCATGTGTGTTTTGCCTACGCTTTCAGGGTCTGGGGCCTAGCGGTATTTCAGGGTTTAGCTGTTTAGCTGGCGCTTTTTTATATAAAGCCGGGTTTAGGGTCCTGATGTGTGTTTGCTTGAAGCGCCTTGGGATGAGGGCTTAGGGCCAGGGCTTCGCGTGTTTTTTTAAGGTCCGCAGTAAGGGCTTAGGGCGTAAGGCACTCGTTTGGGTTGCTTAAAGCCTTAGGGGTTCCGGGTGCCGATATACTACCCTCAGGGTCCATGTACCCAAATAGTATATACTTTGGCCCCAAAGTACCTATATAGGGACTACTTTAAGGCCAAAGTATATACTATTTGGGCACATGGACCCGTAGGGCTACATACCTTTGGCCTCCAACTACCTTCCTAGAAACCTTCCTAGGGCTCTTGGGAACCCTAAGGCCCTAAACCCTGAACCCTCAACCTTAAACCCTGAACCCTAATCCCCAAACCCGAAAACCTAAATGTGCACATGGGTCCTTCGGGTTTCTTCAGGGATTCAGCAGAATGCAGCATCTAGGTCTGGAGACGTGATAGCTTTTTTTTTGTTTCTGTGCAGACTTATCCTTACAAGGGTCCTATAGCTTATCTTAAAGTAGCTTTTCGGGTTCAGGTTGTCGGGTGCTGGATGTTTACAAGAATTATGGGGTTTATTTGGCTCGGGAGGCAGGGCTAAGCCCATGATGAAGGGTTCGAAGTTCAGGGTTTAAGGCGGGGCGAAGGCGGCGGAGTGGTTGATTGTCGTAAAGGGTCTGATGCCGGAAATCCCTAAACCCTAAGCCCTAAACCCTAAACCCCTTAACCCTAAAACCTAGACCCTAAACCCTAAACCCCTAAACCCTAAGCCCTCAACCCTAGAAACCCTAAACCCAAGCTGGCAGGAGCCGTATTCCAGAAGAAGCCCAATAAGGCGTTCTTTGCTCAGAAGCTCTAGCGGCATGTCACACCACGGAATCATGTTGAGCCTTATATAGTTAAATGAGCCTTACATAGCTAAACGGCCAACAACCTAGTATAGGCTCATCCAGCAAAGGAGCGTACCTTGAGATGGTACGCTCTTTCCCAAGTAAACCCTAAGCTCTTAACCCTTACATAGGCCCCACCTCCAACCACACCCAGACCTCCCAACTACCCTCTGTCAGAGCCGAAATACCTTTTTTTACAAACCATAAGGCCTGTAGCAAGGGTATCGAAACACCCACATCTGTTAACGGTATTAACGGTATCTCCACGCGCATGGAAATTTCGATGGCGGCGGACCGCCAGAAGGTGCAGGAGGCGAGATTGGGCTGTCGCGCTGGGCGTTGGGTTTGGGATTTGTTGGGTTGAGTTTCGGGGTTGTGGGGTTTAGGGTGTAGCATGTAGGCTTCTGCGTAGAGGTATTAGGTGTTGTGCTGCATTGCTTGTTGGATCAAGGCTTCAAGGGATTCGATATTCACGCAGGTTGAAAGTAGACTGTACCCGAAGTGTAGCTATTCTCACTATCCCTAAGGCTCCATGTACCCATATAGTAGATACTTAGGCCTTAAAGGGGTCCCTATATAGGTACTTTAAGGCCTAAGTATCTACTATATGTGTACATGGAGCCTTAGGGTATCTGAGCCCCTCAACCCGCAGCCAGATAGGCGCCGGGGCAACCCCTTGGTTTCGATGCACGAAGCATCCGAAAAGACAAATGCTTATGCCAGTATAATCGGCATGCCTCAAAGCTTGACATCCTCAAAGGGTCCTATGTACCTGTATGGTAGACTGTAGGGTGCATATACTAGGAATTACTTTCTTACTTATGATTTAGGCAAGTATCCCCCCAGTACATGGGACCCTTTAAAACCCTCAAGTGAAATTAATCTCCGCCGTGCACCCCGAAGCGCCTTCCACTTCCACGTACATCCGTTGCTCGGGTCGGTGTTCGGATTGTACTTCAGCGGTTCCACAAGGCTACTGTGGGGCTTCCAGAAGGGTTCAAAAAGTCTCGCAGCTGTTGGAATTCTTGTGGGACTTTAGGAAACTCGTTCAATTTTCATGTTTAAACACTTGGGAACTTGAAATCTAACTCGGTGATAGTGTCCTGAACCCTAAACCCCAAACCCTAATCTAAACCCCCGAACTCCAAATCCCTCCTCAGGGCAAGATGAACTTCGAGGACGACTTCGAGTCGGAAATGCTTCTTTGACAGATCTGGTGTAAGGTTTAGGGTTCAGGGTTTAAGGGCTGGTGCTGACCTGTGGCTGTCATATTGTACCATTTGTAGGCTGCGACCTGTAATGATTGGGATCAGAAGCTACTGGATTGTGGGGCTTGGAAATGCACGCCCTAAACCCCTAAACCCTAAACCCTAGGATTCGAGCACTTTTGTCAGCGGTTTCGGGCAGGGTCCGATAAGGACAAGCCCTCGACTCCCAGACATAGCCCGACTCCCCAAAACCCCCTAAGCTGAGCAGCTGAGTAGGTAACCTTTAACCTTTTTGGGCTTTATATAACCCTACCATAATTGAGGTTAACCTTTAACCTTTTTGGGCTTATATAACCCTACCATAATTGAAAGGTTAACCTTTTTTGGGCTAGGGTACTCAGCCCCTAAGTAAGCGTAAGTACTAAGCCCTCAAGCCTCAGGTCTAAGGTTGCTGCACGGCTCTTAGTTTGGGGGCTCTCTGCATTATTGAAAGTCATGCATGTTAAAGGCACTGCTGAAACCTTACACAGACTGTCCAACTCCGAGTTGCACAGCAGGGCCTTAGCTCCAACATACGCTTCAATCAGCTCGGTTCCAACATACTATCCCCAAGCCCTATGAACCCCTAAACCCCAAACCCTGAACCAATGGTCATCGACATCTGAAGCTCTACTAACTCTACTATCTAGCCGAGCACTCGGGACGCGACCTACAAGGTGCATATATTGTCTGTCTTTCTATCTACCGACCAATCAATCTGTCTGTCCGTCGGTCTGTCTGTCGTTCTGTCTGTCGGTCTGTTTGTTTGTCTGTCTGCCTGCCTGTCTGTCTGTCTGTCTGCATGCCTGCCTGTCTGTCTGCATGCCTGCCTGTAGTGTTCTGTCTATCTGTCTGTCTGTCTGTCTGTCTGTCTGTCTGTCTGTCTGTCCCTCTATCATTATCTATCCATCCGTCCGGCTGTCCGGCTGTCTGTGTGTCTGTCTGGCTGTCTGCCTATCTATCATTATCTACCCATCCGCCTGTTTGTCTGCCTGCCTGTCTGTCTGTCTGACTATCTATCTGTCTATTAAGCTATCTACTGTCTTGAAGTATATAGTTGTCGATTTATGCTTGCGATTCACTCAGGGCCACCGTATGATGTAGCCCTCATGCAGCTATTCACGAATGTTCACTCTGGAGTTTCTGAGTGATGAGTCGGGATCGAACTATGACGGGTACAGTTTGGCCACATGCATAGACCCGGAGACTTACCCCGGTCTGGCAAGCGCAGGGTCAGGTTTTGGGCTGTAGGATCTAGGCTGAGACCCATCGAGATCTGTCGCGAAGCCGACGCATAGATTCCTTAAGCCATGTTAAAGATACCCCTAAAAATTGTACGCGAATGTTCAACAATTAAGCGCTATAGGGTTTCCGGGTTCCTAGCCCTACGGTCTTCTTCCGGCCCAGGCCTGTCAAAATCTGCCACCTGGGCCAGGCGGCTGTGGCTGCCCTGCCGCACGGACGGCAAGTTTTTCGGGGTTTAGGGTTTAGACATGATATAGTAAGTTTGGTCCCAAGGCCTAGATTACCCAGAGGGTTAGACATAGTAAGTTTGGTCCCGAAGCCTGGCTTACCCAGAGGATCCTCAGTAGCCATATACAGAGGGCAATTTCTTCCCGTCCTGTTTGTTGACATGTTCACTGATGTGGTGAGGATCCTTGTTGTCCCTTTCTGCAAGGCTGTACGGTGAGAGCAGCAATTCGGAGGACCTTACCTGTTCGCCCTTATACATACTCCTGCGGTTTGCTTCCTTGTTGCTGATGGCTGCCGTGGTGGACATCGACAGCAAAGTTCTGCAACTTCGCAACGCCTTCCCTACAGTCTCCATTATAGTTGCGAGTTCTGTTTTTGGGTTTCCTTTCGGAGTTTCGGATCCTTGATATAAGCGGTGAAACCAAAAGAGGAACTACCATGTAGACCGTCGTATATTCTACTAGGGCTTTTTGGGCCTGCCGCCGTTGCAGCTTCTCACGATGGATGCATTGTTCTCCCACGAGAGCGAGTAAGAACGGGGTCGGAATAGGTATTAACAAACATTTTCATATAGTCGGCAACTGCGTCATGCAACGTAACCCGATGCTAACGTTTATAAAAACGCCCTTATTGTCCGTAACTGAGTTGTGCAATTACGTACCCCCCAAACCCTGTTCCCCTTAGCATCAACATAGCCCAAAAGCCTTACAACTCATGGGCCCAAAGTCCTTGGAGGGTAAGATTTCTAATGCTCAAACCCTAAACCTTAAACCCCAAACCCCAAAAACCCCTAAACCCCAAAAACCCTAAACCCCTAAACCCCTAAATCCCCAAAAACCCCTAAACCCTAAACCCCTAAACCCCTAAACCCCAAACCCCTAAGCCCCAAAAACCCCTAAACCCTAAACCCCTAAACCCGAATGCTCAAGTCTCAGTCCGCTCCGAAGGTCTGCCCTCCTCCTGGGCTTCCTGGCCATGCTCGGTAGCGGCAGCTTGGCGTCTGACTCTCACAGGGGGTTGAGGGTCAACCTTTACAACTGCTGGAGTCTACCGCTGTGAACCCTGGGTTTTGGTAGTCGAAGGACATGGGGTTTAGGGTTTAGGGTTTTAGGTTTAGGGTTTGAGGTTTAGGGTTTAGGTTTTATTTCTGGGGTTTAGGGTTTACTAAGTTTAGGTTTTAGG
The DNA here is from genome assembly GCA_905231915.1 of Symbiodinium necroappetens. NCBI lineage: Eukaryota > Dinophyceae > Suessiales > Symbiodiniaceae > Symbiodinium > Symbiodinium necroappetens. The sequence continues at coordinate 5,440 of CAJNJA010026597.1, read as the reverse complement.
GTTTAGGGTTTAAGGCTCTAAGGACCAATGTTTTAAGGCTTTTTGGGGCCCAAAAGCCATACTTGTTGAGGCTTTTGGGCTATGTCTAGCCTTAGGGTTAGAATTATATGGGCATAGAACTTTACAAGGGGGTTCTGGGGTGGATTTGTCGGGCTTCTGGGAGGATCTACAGGAACTAATAGGGTTTCCGGCTTTCGGGTTTGCGGTTGTGGGTTAGGCTTCAGGGCTTAGGGGCGTAGCACTTAGGCTTTAGGGCTTTGGGGTCTAGGCTTTAGGGTTTTAGGGTTTGGGATTTAGGGTTTGGGTGTGTTGGTTTCTAACTCATTTTAGGGGCATCTATGGCAGCGGAGTCTTGCCCCTAAACCCTAAACCCTGGAGGTCTTCCTGCCCAGGCTCGTCAGCCAAGGCTTCCTCTAAGGGCTCTTTAAGAGTATATATTTAACGGTACACCTCTCAGGCCTCCTCGAAAAAAAACTATAAGGTGTCGGTACGGGTTCTTTAGGAGTTTAGGAGTATCTTTATAAGGCTTCCTTAAAGCAGGGTTCTTTAAGGGCTCCTTTATGGCATAGACATTCGCCAAAGCCGAAGCCCTAAACCAGGAACTCTACAGTCTCGGCCCTGAGCCCCCGCCCCCTTTGTCGAAAGTAGATGGGTAGCTCTCTAAATTAGGGTCCCTTTTTAGGTCCCCAATATAGGACGGCACCCTTAATAGAAAGGACCGCCCAAAGAGGGACCCTAATTTTGGAGAACTACTCATCTAGATCCATAGCGTCTTTGGGTTGGGTCTCAGAGTGTATCTTGGGTTCTCTGGGTCTTTGAGAACTGTGAAGGTGTTCCTGGGGCCGCAATATGTGCGGGGCAGCAGAGCCTGATGCAGCCCCGCGGCGGCCTTTCTTTTATGGAGGGTACTCATATGGGTGGTTCTCCAAATTAGGGTCCCTTTTCAGGTCCCAAAAATAGTGAGGCACCCTTATAAAAAAAAAAGCCTAAAGGGACCCTAATTTAGAGAACTACCCATATAGTACGGGCTTACCGAGGGAACCCGCAGGACCTTGTTTCAAGGCCGTCATGCGCAACTTGAACCCCCCACCAAGTCCGCATTCAGACATTACTGACTTCAGAACTTCAGAATGCTACAACAGAGGGTACTGGGTTCCCTAGCTTTCCGGGTGTATAGGGTTTAGTTGGGATGAAAGGTCCGGGGTTGTTGGTAAGTATATGTTGGATATAGAGTTTGAGGTTGAACTCAAGTTCCGGACTCAAGATTTTATCTGAGTGCTGCACAAAACATACCTATTGACCACAGCCGAGCACCTCTATAACAAAAGCTTCCATCGCTGCCGACCCCGTGACCGTGTGCGCCATACCGAATTCTGCAGCGCTCTCCGTTAGATCTAGCCGAGGTCCCTGAATTTGTTCATGAGTTCTTCTCCATGGCCACCGAACAAATCCTGCGTTCTCAGCCTGAAATCGTTACTTCCAAACCTTCAGCGCTGCAGACTCTAGACCTTGAGTCAAAACCTTCGAATTCTGATCCCTATCGATGTGTCGGCTTTGTTGCGCACGAAGGATATAAACTATACTATATATCATATATTATGTTATATATATATATACGTATAGATAGAATTGAATTTTTTTCCAAATCCTGTCCTGTTTCAGTCCATATGGAACACATAAAGAACAGGCCCCGAAGCCGTATTCTAACCCTAAGGGTTCAAGTACCTAGCAGTCATATACTCTCCCAAATAATAACCTGCATGACTACTATGTAACCTAAAACCCCAGTACCTAATTTTTGGGTCCGTTGGACCGTTAGGGTCAGCTTTAAGGCCCCGAAGCTCGCAGAAGTATAGACATTAAACCCTCAACCAGAAAACCTTAAACCCTAAACCCTACATCCCTCAATCCCTAAACCCTAATCCCTAAACCCTAAATCCCTAAACCCTAAGCCCATAAAACCTTAAATCCCTAAACCTGAATCCCTAAACTCTAAACCCTAAAGGAGGCTATCTGAGACCTGGACCCCCCAGCAGTCAAGCCCCTGAGCCCTTGTCCCTTAAAGGCTATGGAACCAAAGCCCTAAGGCGAATATAAGAACTCATATGTTAAGGCTTTTGTGGCATTTTGGGGCTTTAGAGTTTAGGGTTTATCCCTATTGCTCTTATGAGGGCTCATATTTGTGCCCGAAGACCATACTATCCAAGGCTTCTGGCCTATTTTTGAGCCGTAGGGGGTAAACACGAATCTAAAACACCAACCCACGCCTGTCAGCTCGATTTTTTTTCGGGTTTGGATTGTAGGTTCTAGGTTGTAACCAAAGTAAACATGTATTGAATGGGAGCGTGTATCCCTTAGAGCCCTGTAGCGCCCAAAGCGGAACCCTTAAAGGTTTCAAAAAATTCCCTTTAAAGGGAACACTCACATTTAGTTTTAGCGCTATAGACTCCGGCAGAATATGACGGCCTAAGCTACTAGAAAAGGTGCACGGAGCCCTTATAGCCTTACCCCATGGAATCATATGCTTTCCCCAACACGAACCTACATAGCTACTATCCCCCAAACCCTAGACCCCAAGCCCTATGCCCTAAACCCTAAACCTACATAGCTACTATCCTAAGCCCGCGTTCCCAAGTATTGTGTCCTTTGGACCCGATTTAGGGTTGTAGTGAAGCTATTCTGGGAACCCCTAAAGGGGTGCCAGAGGATGCCTCAAAGGGTACAGCTACGGGCCCATGAGGAGCCCTTAAAGAACCCGGCCGGCGGAACGCTTTAAAAAGGGCACATAGGGTTTAGGGTTTAGGGTTTTAGGGTTTAGGGTTTAGGGTACATAGACCCTTACCCTCCCGCAGGGTCCTAGGCACTGCTGCGGGGGATACTTCCCCAAATCATATGACTAAGTCCTATAATGTGGAAGTCCTACATTCTACTATGTCGGTCCTTCGGGCCCTGGCCCTCAGCCCTGAAACCCTAGGCAAACCCTAGAGCTATAGACCCCGGCACCAAGCGAGGCTGGCGGTGCAAGCGCTAGGCGCAGCGACGGGGGCGACAGTGACCGCTGGCATCGAGCCGCTGAAAGTTGCAGGACAGATTTGCGTTGAGGGCCTTCAGGTTTAGGGTTTAGGGTTGAGGGCACCTGGCTGTCAGAATTCAAGAACATTCGTGTTTCTTTCGGAGATTTCTCACATGAAGAATCCTCACAACTCTTCGCCGGTCAACGTCGTCCAAGAAGCCTTCACGAAGCTAAAAATGGTAACATGGCCTCTCAGGACAGAAGCCCCATGAATCCTTAGAGCCTTGCTCGAGGGCCCTAGGGATTTAGGATTCAGGGTGAGGATTTGGGGTTTGAGGGGTTGGGGATCTCGGGGTTTGAAGGGTTGAAAAGTTTAGGGTGCGCCAGGCTTGGAAAACTCGGGAAGCACGGCGCCGAGTGAGAAGCTATCTGGAGCATGCAGGCTGTTCCGTGCCCCGACAAGCAGTTTGGATTTTGGGTCTAGGGCTTCAGGGTTAAAGGTTTAGGGTACAAGCTGCGGAGGGGTAGAGACAGGACATGTGAGTTTCCGATGTTTGGGCCCCCGAAAAACCCCTATATCGTAGAGTTGTTGCTGAAAGAGGGCAGCAAGTGTCGCACGCTTCCCATCTGAAATAGACTCGTATGTCACTGTGTTTGTCTGTATACAAAAAATGTAGAAAGAGACGGACGGAGAGTGGCCTGCAACTCAGACGGCGGAAAGTCCAGAGTAGAGCTAGACCGAAATCCGAAATAGTCATAATCTTAGGGCCCCCTAAGGCTCCATATAACTATATAATATGCAACTTAGTCCTTAAAATCCTATCTAAGACCATTCCGCGCAGAGCCAATCGCTAGACCCTGGAATGATGGAACTTCCAAGACCGGCCCAACCCCCGTTTAGGGTTTAGGGCTCACAAGCATCTAGGGTTGAAGGATTAAAGTTTAGAGAGGAGAGTATTGGGCCTCAACCCGATACTGTGCTTCCTATCCGGTAAGCCTTAAGGCTCCCCTCATGATCGATCTCCCTGACTGCAAAAGTCAAAAATTCAGCACCAGAGGATCCACAGAAAGGGGTCATCAGTACACCCATAGGCTCCAAAGTAGTTCCTTTTCGGGATTACCTTATAGGATCCTAAATATAAACCACAAAAAGGAACTACTCTGGAGCCTATGGGTAGTGACTAGGAAGCAGAAGAAAGAGACCCTAATGCGTAGCCACTAATGTAGAAACCGGCATAAGTATCAATACTGTTCTCTTCCCCTTAGCAAAATAGCCCAAAAGCCTTTTTATGACAGGGTCTGTGGCCCAAAAGCCTTAAAATATGAGTCCTTCGAGGGTAAGGGCTCTTGGCTCCGAATTAGACTATATACTATGCCCCCAAGCCCTATCTTTAATTATTAAGGCCCCGATCTCATGGACGTTCTCTTATGTACGTTGCGGTAGGTTAGGGTAGACCAAACACACTAGATGCATCAGCTAGATTGTAGTGCTTCTGTTCATCCGGATGTGTTTTCTTACGGCCAGGAACCTAGAAGGTCCTACAACAGAAAAGGCACAACAGCCGTAACAACCATAAGAGCCGCAAAGCCCAGACCCCCAAAGCTACAAGCGCTAAACCCTAAACCCTATACAACCTGCATCCTTAAAAGCCCCAACCAGAAAGGCTCGAAAACCCAACCCCCTAAAACCCTAAGCCCTAAAACCCGAAACCCTAGGTAGAGCCTCCACAGGTGTGCACCCATAGGCCTTTAAGTAGTTCCTTTTTGTGGTTCATATTTAGAATCCAATTAAGGTAATCCCCAAAAGGAACTACTTCGGGGCCTTTAGGTTGAGCCTCCACAGGTGTGCACCTGCTGGGAGCGTCATTGGCTTCCTTCTTCGCCTGGCTGGTCTTCGAACCAGGCGGGCTACCAGAGCCCAGGGTGCTTAATTCCCCTCCGACGTAGGGTTTAGGGTTTAGGGTAGGCATTCAACCCTAATCCCGATGCCCCTAAACCGTAAACCCCTACGCCGCCAAGCCCCTAAACCCCAAACCTTAAGCCCCTAAACCCTAAACTCCCTACACCCTATTGGGAGTGCAACTTTGGGTCTCGGAGAACACGGCAAACCCTTGTCGCAGGAGTTTCGGTAGGCCGACCATTCGACTTCTTTCGGTGTTCGCAGGCTTCCTACACGGTTCAGGGTTTACCTGTGACCCCAAACCCTGCAAAATAGTAGGTTATGACCCCTTAATTATAGAAGGTAGAACCCCTAACACGGTAGGGTTTTGGATTCCCAGGTAGGGTTTAGGGTATAGGGTTTTGACTTTGATTGGACACTGGGCAGTTTGCTGTATTGAAAGCCTTCCTAAAACATCATATTCTCAGCCTTAAGCAGCGCTTCCAGACCCAGGTGGTTGCCCCTTACTCAGGAGCCATACCTGTTCA